>WOXC01003497.1:0-25000 GCA_011680675.1 Gymnobelideus leadbeateri
GTAGAAACAGCTCTTCCAAGCCTTTCTGCCCCCAGATTCCCCACAAACTATGTAAAAAAGGACTGTGAACAACTTCTGGAGCCCCAGCACCCACAGAACGACACAGAGAAGCTAACCTCCCGCTGAGGACAGCCCAGCAGCCCTGCAGGAAGGACAGCGCAGTGGTCTAGAAGCTCAAGGCACAGCAGAAGCAACAAACTACAACCCAGTCCCAGATGCCACATGACAAAGATTTGCTGCCAAGCGGCAGGGCCAGCAGCCAGCTGGAGGAACCCCAGAACACCAGGAACTGTGGAGACTCCAGAATTATCAACATAGACTTGCCTAAGACAAAGTAAGAGGTTAGTGTCCTATGGACTTTGGGACCTGTATTTGGGGAATGCGTCAGCTCCCTCCCCTGGGGGCTAGAAGCTGCTGAGGAGACACGCCATTTTGTAGTTTTCAGAGGCAGCTCCAGCTCCCAGCCTACAAATCTTGGGGAGATCAAGCGATCAGACTTGGGGGGTAATCGCTCTTGCTTTAACCTCCCTGGATCTGGATTGTGATCTAGGGTGGAAGTTGTGGGTGGGTTTACAGCTTGCCAGAAATGGAACCCTTCACACGTGGGACGGAAATTCCTCTAGCTGGCCTTAAAGCCATAGTGTGGCAGCAAGCCCAAAAGTCAAGCAATTAAGTGGCAACATGCCAAGGCAAAGGAAACAGAAAAATGCAACCCTAGACTCCTATTTTGGGGGCATAGAGCGGGAAAAGGACTGTGAGGTCACAAGTCCTGCTCCAAAAGCCCCAGGGGAAAACATGAGTGGGTTGCAGGCCATAGAGGACCTTAAGAAGGACTTTAAAATCAAATAAGAGAAGTGGAGAAAAATTGGAAAGAGAAATGAGAAGGATGCAGGAAAAGTATGAAATTAGGGTCAACAGCCTGACTGAGGAAAACAACACCTTAAAAAATAGACTAGCTCAAATGGCAAAGGAGGCCCAAAAGGGCAATGAGGAGAAGAATGCCTTAAAAAGTCGAATTTGCCAGATGGGAAAAGAATCTCGAAAGTTCACTGAGGAGATTCATTCCTTCAGAGTTAGACTGGAGCAAATGGAAGCTTGTGACTTTATGAGAAATCAAGATGCTATTAAGCAGATCCAGACAAATGAAAGATTAGAGGGCAATGTGAAATATCTAAGTGGGAAAGGCTAGGCCTGGAAAATGGGTCAGAGAGACAATTTAAAAATTATTGGACTACCTGGAAGCCATGATCAAGGAAAGAACCTAGAAATCACCCTTCAAGAAATTCTCAAGGAAAACTGCCCTGATGTTTTAGATCCAGAGGGCAAAATAGAGGTTGAAAGAATCCACAGATCACCTCCTGAAAAAGATCCCAAAAAGAAAACTCCCAGGAATATTATAGCCAGGTTCCAGAATCCCCAGATCAAGGAGAAAATACTACAAGCAGCCAGGAAGAAACAATTTCAATATTGTGGAAACACAATCAGAATAGCCCAGGACCTGGCAGCTTCTACACTGAGGGATCAAAGGGCATGGAATATGATATTCCAGAGGGCAAAAGAACTGGGAATGAACCCAAGGGTCACCTACCCAGCAAAACTGAGTATTTTGTTTCAGGGGAAAATATGGTCATTCAGTGGAATAGAGGACTTTCAAGCATTCTTGAGGAAAAAACCAAAGTTGAATAGAAAATTTAATGCATCAATACAAAGAAGCTTAAGGATCCTGAGAAGGTAATCAGGGAAAAGAAATCAAAAGGAACTTATCAAAGTTGAACTATTTACATTCCTATATGGAAAAGCAATATCTGTGACTGATGATATCTTTCTCACTATGAAAATAATGGAAGAAGGGGGTGTGGTCATACGAATACATATGTGAATGTATATGGTTACAGTTATATATGGATAGAGGGCATAGGTTGATTTTGTTGGGAAGGGGGAGTACTCAAGGGATGAAATTATGAGGTGAGAGAGGAAAGTGGCAAGAGGAAATGGGGAGAGACATGGTAGGGTAAACTATCTCATGTAGGGGAAGTGGGTACAAAGGAGGGGGAGAATAAGGAAGGCTAAAAAGGCAAAACCACATTCACATTGAATTTGGTTCAGGGAGAAAATGACATACATACTAAATGGGATATCTCAACCTGCAGCAGGATAGGGGGAAGGGGGATGAGAGGAGGGATGATGGATGGGAGGGCATCCTTGGGGGGAGGGGAGGTTGGAAGTACCCACTATAGAAGAGGGACAGGATCATGTAGGGAATGGACCTGGTGGGGGGTGGGATGAGTGGGAGGGAATTATAAGCAGCCTTGTACAATATATCTACTATGATAATGTTTTTAATAGCTGACATGTACAACATATACTGAATTACTTATATCAAAAGGGAATGGGTGACAAGGAGGAAGGAAATGGATCTGAAATTAGAGGTCGTAACATTAAATGTTTCAAATATATATATAATACTATTATTAATACTCTTTTGCTTGTAATTGGGAGATAAGATGTGCAGGCATTGGGACACAAAGATTCATCTTCCTCTAATGGAAAAGTGGATGGGGGTATGGGAGAAGGTATGGGAGAGAGCAGATTGGAGGAAGCGATATCTTGTGGGACTGCTATTCTGGGAGGTTGGGTAGGGGAATAATGGGGGGAAAATGATTGTAACTCAAAATCTGGCGGAAATGAATGATGTAAAACAGAAGTTAATAAAGTATTTGTTTAAAAAAAAAAAAAGAAAAAGAAAAGAAAATTGTCCTGAGGTCCTGGATTCAGAAGATAAAATAGTTATCGAAAGAATTCACTGGACTCCTCCTGAAAGAGATCCCAAATTGAAAACTCCAAGAAATATAGTAGCCAAATTCCAGAATTACAAGATTAAGGAAAAAATTCTACAAGCAGCCAAAAAGAAACAATTCAAATATTGAGGAACTACAGTTAGGATCACACAGGACCTATCAGCTTCTACATTAAAAGAGCGGAGAGACTGGAATTTGATATTTCGTAGGGCAAGAGAGCTAGGACTACAACCAAGGATTAACTACCTGGCAAAACTGAGCATAATCTTTCAGGCAATTAGATGGTCATTTAATGAAATAAGGGAATTCCAGTCTTTCCTGATGAAAAAGCCAGAGCTCAATGGAAAATTTGATCTCCAATTACAAGACTCAAGAAAGACATAAAAAGGTAAACAAGGAAAACACAGACTCACACATACATAAGTGCACACACCCACACTCATACACACATGCTCATTAGTTGGGATGCAACAAGAGCAAAATGTTCATATCCCTATATGTGGAGCTGATAACTGTCAATATCAATTTTTTTATGATTATCATGACCTTCAAAAGGGTTATACTTAGAGGGTATGGGTATGAATGCACTAACCTGAAGACTTAAAGGAAAAAAAAAACTATTAAGGGGATCAAAGGAACTGTAATGGGAAAAAGGAGAGGATGAGATAGGAAAAGGTAAAATATGCCATGTGAAGAGGCATTAAAACATGCCATAGTAGAGGGGAAAGAAAGAGGGAGAGGAACATCATTTAAACACTATTCTCACTGGTTCTGGTTCAAAGAGGGATCAACTTAATCAGTGAAGTTTAAGATTCTAATGTGAATAGACACATAAATTCATTAAATAGAGGAAAAGAAGGGAAGGAGAGGAGCACTGTGTGAAATTTACTCTCATTGGTTTGGAGTCATATGGGGAGTAACTTACTCTGATAAGTATAAAAATTTATTGTGTCCTATAGGTAGTGGAAGAGTAATGGGAGGGGGGGGTTGAAAAGGAGGAGACTAAAGGGGAGGATTAGAGGGGAGGGAAATAGTAGTAAGGGGAGAGGGTAGGATAAGAAGGGGGGTCACTGGGTGGGAACACTGAGGGAGGGGGTGGTCAAAAGGGAAAACTTCAAGGAGGGGAAGGGAGAAGGAAGAAACAAAAACATAAACAGGGGAGGGAATAGGATGGAGGGGCAGAGACAGATAGTCATCATTACTGTGAATGTGAATGGGATGAATTCCCCCATAAAACAGAGGTGGATAGCAGAATGGATTAAAAACCATAATCCTACAATATGCTGTCTACAAGAAACACATGTGAAACAAAGGGATACCCACAGGGTAAAGGTAAAAGGTTGGAGTAGAATTTATTATGCCTCAGCTAAAGTAAAAAAAAGCAGGGATAGCAATACTTATCTCAGATAAAGCAAAAGCAAAAATAGATCTAATTAAAAGAGATAAGGAAGGAAACTATATCCTGCTAAAAGGCACCATCAAAAATGAAGTAATATCATTACTTAATATATATGCACCAAGTGGTATAGCATCCAAATTCCTAGAGGAGAAGTTAAAGGAATTAGAGGAAGAAATAGATAGCAAAACTATACTGTTGGGGGACCTTAATCTCCCCCTTTCCAAACTAGATAAATCTAACCTCAAAATAAATAAGAAAGAAGTTAAGGAGGTGAACAGAATTTTAGAGAGGGTAGGTATGATAGATCTCTGGAAAAAACTGAATGGGGATAAAAAGGAATTTACTCTCTTCTCAGCAATGCATGGTACATACTCAAAAATAGACCATGTACTAGGGCATAAAAACCTCACAATTCAGTGCAGAAAGGCAGAAATATTAAATGCATCATTCTCAGATCATGATGCAATAAAAATTATATGCAACAAAGGTCCATGGAAAGATAGACTAAAAACTAATTGGAAATAAAACAATTTAATCCTAAAGAATGGGTGGGTCAAACAAGAAATTATAGAAACAATCAATAATTTCATTCAAGAGAATGATAATAATGAGACAACATACCAAAATTTGTGGGATGCAGCAAAGGCAGTTCTTAGGGGAAGTTTTATATCCCTGAGTGCATACATGAATAAATTAGAGAAAAGGGAGGTCAATGAATTGGACATGCAATTGAAAAAGCTAGAAAAAGAACAAATTGAAAATCCCCAATTTAGTACTAAATTAGAAATATTGAAAACCAAAGGAGAGATTACTAAAATTGAAATTAAGAAAACTATTGAATTAATAAATAAAACTAAGAGCTAGTTTTATGAAAAAAAAAAACAATAAAATTGATAGACCCTTAGTCAATATGATAAAAACAAGAAAGAAGAAAACCAAATTATGAGTATCAAAAATGAAAAGGGTGGGAGCGGAGCCAAGATGGAGGAGTAGAAAGAGTGCATCCAAGGCGCTCTCCCCCCAAATCACCTCTGAACTATGTAAGAGGGGACTCTGAACAACTTCTGGAGCCCCAGCACCCAGGGAACAACACAGAGAAGCTAACCTCCCGCTGAGGACAGCCCAGGAACCCTGCAGGAAGGACCAGCGCAGAGCTCTGGGAAATGGCAGTACAGTGCAAAGTATGCGGAGAGCCAAGCCCAGGTCGACCTGAGTGGCGGTTTTAGCCCCAGGGCGGCCGGGGCTGCAGCTGGCTGGAGGGACCCCAGAGCACCAGCAGCTGTGGTGATTCCAGAATTATCAACTCAGATATGCCTAGGACAAAGTGAGAGGTTAGTGCCCTATGGACTTTGGGACCAGTATTTGGGAAACGCGTTGGCTTTCTCCCCTGGGGGCTAGAAGCCACTGAGGAGACACGACATTTTGTAGTTTTCAGTGGCAGCTCCAGCTCCTGGCCTGCGAACTGTAGGGAGATCAAGCGATAAGTCTTGGGGGTTAATCACTCTTGCTTTAACCTGCTTGGATCTGGATTGTGGTCCGGGGGGGGGAGGTCCGGGGTGGGTATCCAGCTTGCCAGAAAGCTGTGAAGACCCCAACATTCGGGACAAAAGCTCTCCTCTCTGGTGGCATAGTCCTACTGTGGCAACAAGCCCCAAAGTCAAGTGATTAAGTGGCAATATGTCAAGGCAAAGGAAACAAAATAAACAGAAAAATGCAACATTAGACTCCTATTTTGGGGGCAAAGAGGATCGAAGCATAGAACAGGAAAAGGATCGAAGCATAGAACAGGAAGAGGACTGTGAGGTTAGAAATCCTCCTCCAAAAGCCCCAATGGAAAATATGAGTGGATCACAGGCCATAGAGGACCTTAAGAAGGACTTTAAAAATCAAATAAGAGAGATGAAGGAAAAATTGGGAAGAGAAATGAGAAGGATGCAGGAAAAGTATGAAATGAGGGTCAACAGCCTGACTGAGGAAAACAACACCTTAAAAAATAGACTAACTCAAATGGCAAAGGAGGCCCAAAAGGGCAATGAGGAGAAGAATGCCTTAAAAAGCCCAATTTGCCAGATGGAAAAAGAATCTCAAAAGCTGAAGAAATTCATTCCTTCAGAATTAGACTGGAGCAAATGGAAGCTAGTGACTTTATGAGAAATCAAGATGCTGTTAAGCAGATCCAAACAAATGAAAGATTAGAAGGCAATGTGAAATATTTCATGGGAAAAAACCATTGACCTGGAAAATAAATCCAGGAGAGATAATTTTAAAATTATTGGACTACCTGAAAGCCATGATCAAAGAAAGAACCTAGAAATCACCCTTCAAGAAATTCTCAAGGAAAATTGCCCTGATGTTTTAGACCCAGAGGGCAAAATAGAGGTTGAAAGAATCCACAGATCAACTCCTGAAAAAGATCCTAAAAATAAAACTCCCAGGAATATTATAGCCAGGTTCCAGAATCCCCAGATTAAGGAGAAAACACTCCAAGCAGCTAGGAAGAAACAATTTCAATATTGTGGAAACACAATCAGAATAGCACAGGACCTGGCAGCTTCTACACTGAGTGTTGAAGGGCATGGAATATGATATTCCAGAAGGCAAAAGAGCTGGGAATGAACCCAAGGGTCACCTACCCAGCAAAACTGAGTATTTTGTTTCAGGGGAAAATATGGTCATTCAGTGGAATAGAGGACTTTCAAGCATTCATGAGGAAAAAACCAGAGTTGAATAGAAAATTTGACATCCAGACACAAGAAACAAGACATGCCTGAGAAGGTAATCATGGAAAAGAAATCAAAAGGAACTTATCAAAGTTGACCTATTTATATTCCTACATGGAAAAACAATAACTGTGACTGATGAAACCTTTCTCAGTATGAAAATAATGGAAGAAGGGTGTATGGTCATATGAATACGTATGTGAATGTGTGTGTATATGGTTACAGTTATACATGGAGAGAGGGCATAGGTTGAATTTGTTGGGAAGGGATGATACTTAAGGGGTGAAATTATGAGGTGAGAGAGGAAAGTGGCAAGAGGAGATGGGGAGAAACAGGGTAGGGTAAACTATCTCATGTAGAAGAAGCAAGGGGAAGTGGCTGCAGGGAAGAATAGGAAGGCAAAAAGGCATAAAGGCAAAACCACATTCTCATTGAATTTGGTTCAGGGAGAGAATGACATACATACTAAATGGGATATCTCAATCTGCAGCAGAATGGGAGGAAGGGGGGTGAAAGGAGGGATGATGTATGGGAGGGCATTCTTGGGGGGAGGGGAGGTTGGAAGTGCCCACTGTGGAGGAGGGATGGGATAGGGTATCGTGTGGACAAGGTGGGGGGTGGGATGGGTGGGAGGGAATTATAGGCAGCCTTGTCCAATATATCTACTATGGTAATATTTTGCATAGTTACACATGTATAACATATGCTGAATTACCTATCTTCCCAGAGGGAATGGGTGGCAAGGGAGGAAGGGAATGGATCTGAAATTCGAGGTCTTAAAATTAAATGTTTCAAATATAAAAAAAAAAAATGAAAAGGGTGAATCTACCTCCAATGAAGAGAAAATCAAAAAAGTAATGAGGAATTATGTTTTCCAATTGTATGCACATAAATATGACAATCTTAGTGAAATGGATGAATATTTACAAAATTACAAGTTGTCCAGATTAACTGAAAAGGAAGTGAATTACCTAAATAACCCCATCTCAGAAAAAGAAATCAAACAAGCCATCAATAAACTCCCTAGGAAAAAATCTCCAGGGCCAGATGGGTTCACTAGTGAATTCTATCAAACATTTAAAGAACAATTGATTCCAGTACTCTACAAACTATTTGGGAAAATTAGTGAAGAAGGAGTACTACCAAATTCTTTCTATGACACAAATATGGTACTGATTCCTAAATCAGGAAGAGATAAAACAGAGAAAGAAAATTATAGACCAATTTCCCTCATGAATTTAGATGCAAAAATTTTAAATAAAATATTAGCCAAAAGTCTCCAACAACTTATCACAAAAATAATACACTTTGATCAGGTAGGATTTATTCCAGGAATGCAAGGATGTTTAAATATTAGGAAAACCATCAGTATAATTGAGCATATCAACAATAAAACTAGCAGAAACCACATGATTATCTCAATAGATGCAGAAAAGGCTTTTGACAAAGTACAACATCCATTCCTATTAAAAAATACTAGAAAGTATTGGAATAAATGGAGCCTTCCTTAAAATAGTTGATAGCATCATTTAAAACCATCAGCACATATTATATGCAATGGGGATAAACTAGAAGCATTTCCAATAAGATCAGGGGTGAAACAAGGATGTCCACTATCACCCCCTTATTCAATCTGGTACTAGAAATGTTAGCAGTAGCAATTAGAGAAGAAAAAGAAATCAAAGGAATTAAATTAGGCAAAGAAGAGACCAAGCTATCACTCTTTGCAGATGATATGATGATATACTTAGAGAATCCTAGAGAATCAAGTAAAAAACTACTTGAGACAATAAATAAATATGGCAAAGTTGCAGGATATAAAATAAACCCACATAAATCCTTGGCATTCCTGTATATCTCTAATGAAACTCAACAGCAAGAAATAGAAAGAGAAATTCCATTTAAAGTCACTGTAGACATTATAACTTATTTGGAATCTACCTACCAAAACAAACCCAGAATCTATATAATCACAACTACAGAACACTTCTCACACAAATAAAATCAGATCTAATTGGAAAAATATCAATTGCTCATGGCTGGGCCGAGCTAATATAATAAAAATGACAATTTTACCCAAACTAAGCTTTATATTTAGTGCCATACCAATCAATTTACCAAAAAACTACTTTTTAAAGTTAGACAAAATAATAACAAAATTTATTTGGAAAAACAAACGGTCTAGAATATCAAGGGAATTAATGAAAAGAAATGCTAGGGGTGGTGGACTAGCTATGCCAGATTTTAATCTGTATTATACAGCAGCAGTCATCAAAACTGCTTGGTACTGTCAGAGGAGTAGAGTAGTGGATCAATGGAATAGATTGGGCGCAGGAGACCCAGCATTTAAGGAATATAGTAATCTATTGTTCGATATACCAAAAGACCCCAGTTTTTGGGATAAGAATGCACTATTTGACAAAAACTGCTGGGAAAACTGGAATACAGTATGGCAGAAACTGCGCATAGATCATTATCTAACACCATATACCAAAATCAAGTCTAAATGGGTGCATGATCTAGGTGTAAAGGATGATACTGTAAGCAATCTGGGATAGTTTACCTGACAAATTTGTGGAGAGGGGAAGACTTTAGGACCAAACAAGAATTAGAGAGCACTATAAAATGCAAAATGGAAAATTTTGATTACATTAAATTGAAAAGCTTTTGTACAAGCAAAGCCAATGTAACCAAGATCAAGAGGGAGGTGGGAAATTGGGAAAGAATTTTTACAAACTATGTCTCTGAAAAAGGACTCATTTCTAAAATTTACAGAGAATTGAGTCAAATTTATATGAATACAAGTTATACCCCAATTGATAAATGGTCAAAGGATATGAACAGGCAGTTTTCAGAGAAAGAAATTAAAGATATCTATAAGCATATGAAGAAATGCTCTAAATCACTATTGATTAGAGAAATGCAAATTGAAACAACTCTGAGATACCACATCTCTCCAGTCAGATTGGCTAAGATGACAAAACAAGAACATGACAAATTCTGGAGAGGATGTGGGGAAATTGGAATGCTAATGCATTGCTGGTGGAGTTGTGAACTTATCCAACCATTCTGGAGAGCAATCTGGAATTATGCCCAAAGGACTATAAATAATATCATACCCTTTGACCCAACAATACCACTTCTGGGTTATATCCCAAAGAGATCATAGAAATGGGAGGAAGACCCAAATGTATCAAAATATATATAGCAGCTCTTTTTGTGGTTGCAAAGAATTGGAAACTAAAGGGGTGCCCATTAATTGGGGAATGGCTAAACAAGTTGTGGCATATGAACGTAATGGGATATTATTGTGCTATAAGAAATGAGGAGGAGATGGGTTTCATATTTACCTGGAGAGGCTTATACAAACTGATGCTGAGCGAGAAGAGTAGAATCAGAAGAAATCTGTATATAATCACAGACACATCATATGTGTGATGACCAACTATGACAGACTGGACTCTTTTCAGCAATGCAGTGATATAAGTCAATCCCGAAAGACTCAAGAAAGAGAGAAATGTGACATCCAGAGATATAACTAGAAAGAACTGAGCCTGAATCCTGATGGAAGCAAACTAATTGATCTTTTTCTTTTCATTGTTTGGTTTTATTTCTTCTTTATCATTTTCCATCTCACCTAGTTCAATACGCCTTTGTAATTGGACTAATGTCTAATATAAATGTATTTGCAGATCCTATACTGGACTATATGCTGTCTAGGGGGTGGGAGGAGTAAAGTAAAGGAAATTTGTAAATCAAGGAACTATGGAATTGAATCTTGTCAACTGAAACTAAACTAAAAAATTAATTAAAAAAAAAAGAAAGACAGAAAAATTCTTGTCAACATAATAACCCACCACAGTTCCAGAATATTAATGATGAAATGTGTTACTTCCTGACAGACAGGAGATGGACTTGGGGTACAGATTTAAACATTTTTTAAAAATATGCCCAATAAGGAATTTATTTTTATTTGACTATACATATTTGGTATGTGTTCTTTTTTTTTCCCCAGTGGAGAAAGGAAAGAGATGAGGAGAGAATGGATATTTATTATTTTTTAAATGAAATTAAATGTAAATAAATAGAGGCTTTGGTGACTGTAAATCATGAAGCAGTCAGATAGGATCATTGGAACTTATCTAACTCTACCTCTACTCCCCTAACTCCCCCTCAAGATTTTAAAGCAAAACGAGTGATTAATTTATAAAGAGAAGTTTCTGAAATGTTTTAGAGTGGAAAAAGTATTCATTCTAAGAACAAAACTTTCTTGAAAGATCAGTATTTGTGAGTGTGTGTGTGCGTGTGCGTGCGAGAGCGCGAGCATGGGTGTAATCATGCACATAAGCTTCTGCATGTATATCACTATAGTCCCAAATCATTCAAGGAAATACTAAGGAAAAATAATTTCTGGATTTTTTTATATATGGAAACTCGTGAACTACAATGGATAAAGGAGAATAGAGGAGTCAGGCTCAGGTGTAGAACATAGCATAGATTTTCAGACATTTTCAATGTATTGATTGATTTTGCTGATCTTCTTCCCCTCTTTTTTATCTTTTAAAAATCTCTTTTTTTGTTATATGGGTTGGTTCTCTAAGAAGAGGTAAGGAGAAAGATACAGAAAAAAATTTAGGAAATAGAAAAATAGGATATTACTGAAATAAACAAATTACAAACCATAAGAGTGGGCAAAACACAGTGAGTGAATTCTCCTGGAGGAAGCTGTTGAGGAAATTAAACAAAACTTGAGTGAAATGAAGAAGAAGAGCAGGAGGTCAAGCTGTGAGTCTGCAAGAAGACCAGGAAACCCTCAAGAATTGTTGCTATAAATTTTCTTTTTTTTTCCTAATGGGAGGTGGATCAGATGGGAGTGAGAGAAAGTAAATGTTTATCAGCCTAAAAAATACTAATGAAATGAGAGGGTTTTTCTTATTTGATCTGGTTATCAAGTCCTATGAGCAACTGAAAAGAATCAGGCTATATCTTTCTTGTAGCAAAGTATACATTTTAAAAAATTGTTTGAATTATTTAAATTTTAATTGAACAAATCTCTTTAATTTTGAAAGCCCTTCACAAGCTGAGTCTGCCTTGCCAGACTTATTGAATACTACTCTTCTTCATACACTCCGTGGTCCAGCCAAATCAACATGCTTGCAGTTCCTCACATATGAATTGATCACACCTCTACATTTTCTTAGGCTGTCCCGTAGGTGCATTCCCAGTTTATGTCCTCCTCTTTGCATCTCTATTTTTCTGTCAAGCACAGCTCAACTGCTATCTTCTACGTAGCAGCCTTGGCAGAATCAGCCTTAGCTATCAATGCCTTCCCCTTGCTCTCAAAATTACCTTGTATTTATTTCATGTATATGAGCACATGTTGCTCCCCTCCAATAGAATGTAAGCTCCTTGAAGGCAGGGGCTTTTTCAAGTTTGTCTTTGTATTTTTGCCACCCAGCACTGTTACTGGCACATGATAAGTGCTAGCTTGTTTGATTAATCCACATTGTCACACCCACCTCCAAATTAGTCAATGAATGACAAAGAAAAGGCAATGCTATATAAAGAGGAACATGGCAGGTATGGGGGCTCCAATGAGATTTTTTTGTTGGTGTCCAAGGGTTTGGTTTGGGATCTAATCACATCCGGCATTTTCATTAAGGAACTAAAAGAGGCAGTAAACAGTATGGTAATGAAATTTGCAGTTGATACTAATTTGGGAGTTGTTGCAAACACCAATAAGGACAAAGAAATTATGCAAAGCAACTGAGAAAGGGATAGAAATATGGGCAAGACATACAATGAGATTCAACTTGAGAAAATGCAATCAGATGCCCTAGGAGAATAATCAAAAGCACTTCCAAGGGAATTGAAGGGAGCCCTTTTTTTGCAGATAATTAAACTCAGACTAGGCTCCAAAGTGGCTCTGGTTGAGGGTGAGGGGAAAACCAACTTCATCTTAGGGTAAAACCATCAGTTATGTGAATGTGGTTTAAACTAGGTCTTGTTAGGAGACTGACTGTTTAACCACCTTTGGCAATATCATTTGCCATTTAAGGTCCTTCTGGTATATTGGGATAAGGAGCAGAATAACTTCTTAGACCTCTTATTTGACTTTAGTCAGAAGAACAGGTGTCAGGGAAATTAATCTAGTCATATGACTGGACTCAGAAGGTAACTTTTTATTAGCAGGGAAGGATCCCCTTGCTTCCAAACTGACTTGTACTTTGAAAAAGGACATAGCCACAGGTCTTCAGAACTGCAGAAAGGGTTGTCTCTGGTGTGGGGTTATTTTGATTCTCCAAAACAAAACAAGAAACGTCAAAGATGAATAAGCATAGATCTTAGTATGTGACCTAATCAGAATCAAGCTGGGCAAGTCACTTAACCTCTCTAATTAAAACTGAACACAGTGCCCAGTGCAGAGAAAGTGCTTAATAAATGTTTGTTGACTGACTGACTCTGGGCCACACTTTCCTCAAATGTAAAATGAGGGGAATTGACATGATACCTTTGACCCTTCATGGCTAAATCTACTTTCTTATAAAAGTAGTATGTAGAGGTTTAAGGAACAATTTTCTTTTTTCCTTTTTTTGGGAGGGCAATTGGGGTTAAGTGACTTGCCCAAGGTCACATGGCTAGTAGGTGTTAAGTGTGTGAGGCTGAATTTGAACTTAGGTCCTCCTGATTCCAGGACTGGTGCTCTATTCACTGGGCCACCTAGCCACCCCTAGGCACAGATTTTCTAAGGTTGCTCCTTCTTAACCTTTCTCTCTTTCCTTCCCATAGAGCTAAGAAGCCTCCCTTTGGGAGTTTCCTTCTTCTTTCTCCACCTGGTGGACAGGAGAGTCAGATCTTTTTTTCTTTCTCCCTGTCTCCTTTCTGTTCTAGATATGAGCGAACAACATCTACTTGTTTGGAAAATAGAGGAATGACCAGCAATATTTTCTTTTCTTTTGATGATTTTTCTCCCTTTCTTTTAGAAGTTGGGTTGTCTGAGCAGCCTCATGCCAATATAGACATCCATTGTGAACTCTCAAAACATGGATGGCTACTCACATATGGGTCTTGACATCATTTAGTTGCTTACTAGAAATAATTTTTCTCAATCAAATAGAAAGTCATAGAATAAAAAAGGAATTCCATTAAAATAACTAGAATGTATGAAGTATCTGGAAGCCTACTTACCAAGATGCACATGGGAATTACATGACTGTGTCTATAAATTGCACTTTATGTAAATACTTATATAATTGAAGAGCAAATAATTGCTCATGGTCAGACCATGCCAATATAATAAAAAAATGGCAATACTGCCTATTAGTTAAACTACCAAAGGGTTACTTTGTAGAACCAGAAAATATAACATCTGGAAGCAGGAAAGGTCAAAGATCTCAAGGGAATTAATGAAAAAAAGTGGAAAGTTCTGGACTTATTACTTAACTCAAATGGGTAACTCCTGGATAAGGAAACTCACTCTACCAATGCAGGTCAGATTCTTCGATGCAACTTATAGTTATGAGAGTATTGCTTGGTGCACTGGGAGGTGCACTTATGTGTCACATAGCCAGTAGACATTAGATGTACAATTTGAACACAGGTCTTCCTGTCTCTTAAGCCAGGTCTCCATCCAGTACAAAAACCAAAACAACTCTAATGTTCTACCTTATACCTGGTAGAATGTCAAAGATAACATAAATACAAAGTGACAGTTGTGGGAGGGAGGGAGTGACACATTAATACACTTTGGAGCTTCAAAGTAGTCCAACCATTCTGGAAGGCAATGTGGACTTTATTCAAAAGATTATTAAAATATACATATCCTTTGACCCAATGATACCACTACTTGGTGTGTATGTGTATGTGTATATATGTATTCCCCTAAAGTTGTCAAAGACAGAAAGGACTTATATGAAAAAAAAAAGTATAGACTCAATCTTTGTTGTATCAAAAAACTAAAAACAAAGTGGGTGCCCATCAGTTTAGGAATGACTGATTACATGCATAAGTGTGATAGAATACTATTGTTCCATAAGAAATTATGATAAGAGAAGAATTCAGAGAAACCTAGGGCAATTTGCATAAACTAATGTAGTTAATTGAGTAGAGCCAAGAGAACAATTTATACAATGACAACGGCATTGCAAAGTGACCAATCATAACTGCAGAAGACTGATGATAAAATCTGCTTTCCACTTCTTGGCAGAGAGGTCATGAACTGTAGGTACAGCATGGTACTTACATGTTCAACACAGGTAATGTGTTGATTTGTTGTGCTTGACTATTTTTATTGGTTATGAGGGAGCACTTTTTTACTGGGAAGGGGAAAGATGCTAGTGGGTATGCCAATTCCAAAAAAAAAAAAAAAAGAGAGAATGTAACAATTTAAAAAATACTCAGAAGAAGGAAGTTCAGAAGGGAACAGAGAAGTGGGGCCATGTTGGAACTACTATGCTAAATTTAATAAATACTTTAAAAAACAAATTTGCCATAATAATATTCATGATATATATATATATATATATAATATTTTTATGTTCTTTGCATATGGGACGTTAGTGTTTATTGATGTCCATCAAATTCCTATTAATAAAAAATAAATTTTAAAGAAATAATTTTTCCGGGAAAGTCCATTTTTTCCCCAACACAACATAATGAGAAAACACCTGATTTAATATTTCCTTTGTTTGACTTTGTTCTATCCAACCCAAATCAATTTAATGAGCATATATTTTAAAGCAAGTCCTGACTTCAAGGAGGTTACATTTAAAAGATGGGCTATAACACACAAATGAATAAATGTACACATAATGGATTGGGGAGACACAGTGCTAACAACTAGGGCAATCATGAAAAGCTTCAGAGGAAATGTCACATGAGCTAGGTTATGAAGAAAACCAATCATTCTTCGTGGTAAAAGTGGGGAGGAATTGTATTCTCTGTATAATGGTAAATCACCTACCCAGCAAAACTGAGTATCATGTTTCAGGGGAAAATATGGTCATTCAGTGGAATGTTTTGCATAGCTATACATGTACAACATATACTGAATTGCTTATCTTCCCAGCGAGAGTGGGTGACAAGGAACAAAGGGAATGGATCTGGAATTCGAAGTTTTAAAATTAAATGTTTCAAATATACATAAATACTATTATTAATACTATTTTGCATGTAATTGGGAGATAAGATTTGCAGGCATTGGGGCAGAGATTCACCTTGCCCTAATGGAAAAGTCGAAGGGGGTATGGGAGAAGATATGGGAGAGAGCAGATTGGATGAGGGGATATCCTGTGGGATGGCTATTCTGGGGTGGTGGGTAGGGGGAAAATGGGGGGAAAATGTAACTCAAAATCTGGTGGAAATGAATGATGTAAAGCAGAAGTTAATAAAGAAAATTTAAAAAAAAAGAAAAAAAAGAAAAAAAAGGATGAGCAACAAGAAAAAAAAAGAAATTTGTTTTGGTGGACTATATATGAAAATGGAGTTTGTTTTTTTTCATGTTCTCAATGGAGGAAGGGTTGGCAATGAGAAGTCAGATCTTGACTGATTACATATATATATATAAAAGAAAACTCATGGTGAAAACATGTTGCACATCTCCTGACAGAGAGATAATGGACTCAAAGCACAAACTTTTTTTAGGCACATTTTTATTGTTCATTTGTGTCTGACTCTTACCAGCTCCATTTGGGGTTTTCTTGGCAAATATACTGAAGTGATTTGCCATTTCCTTCTCCAGTTCATTTTTCAGATGATGAAACTGAGGCAAACAGGGTTAAGTGACTTGCCCAGGATAACACAGCTGGTAAGTGTCTAGTAAGCCTCAGCTAGATTTGAACTCATGAAGTTGAATCTTCCTGACTCCAGGCCCAGCACTCTATCTACTGTGCTACCCAGCTGCCTTTTGTTTTCAGACACAGCCAGAGAAATTTTGTTTTGCTTGACTATACATGCTTGTAAAAGGTTCTCTCCTCTTGCTTTCTCATTGGGGTCTGAGGTTGTGAGAAGGGAGAAAGAGAAAAGGCCAATATTTGTCAAAAAAATAAATTTAATTTTGAAAAAAGGAAGCTGTCTAAAATCAGTACCTCCACTTTCTTTCCCCTCATTCTTCTTCATTTTGCAATCTGACTTTTGTCTCCGTCAACTATAACTACTTTCTCTAAAGTCACCAAAGATCTTTTAATCACTGTATATAAAAACCTTTTTTCAGTCCTTTTCTTTCTTGATTTCTCTGCAGCTTTTGACACTCTTGGTTTCCCTATTCTCTTGTATAGTCTCCATTCTAGGTTTTCAATGAGCTTCTCTCTTCTGGTCCTCCTCTTAGCTGTCTGACTGCTTCTTCCCAGTCTTCTTTGCTGGGTCCTTATCCATATTGTACCTCCTCATCATTTGTTTTCCCCAAGGCTCTGTCCTGGACCTTCTTCTCTTCACCATATGTACTATTTTACTTAGTGATCTCATGAGATCCCATGAGTTATCATCTATATGCAAATACTTCTCAGATCTATTTATCTAGCCCTAACCTCATTCTCATCTTCCTCCAGTCTCACATATCCAAATGCCTATTGGATAGCTTGAATTGGATGGTCCATACATATTTTGGATTCAACATTTCCAAAACTAAACTCATTATCATTACTCTTTCCAAGCTCTCCCCATTCCTAAGCTCCCTATTGTTGTCAAAGGCATCACCACCTTCTCAGTCACTCAGGTTTACAACCTAGGCATCATTCTCAACTCCTCATTCTCATCCCATCATATCCAATTTGCTACCACGTCTTGTTTATTCAAGCTTTAAAACATGTCTTTTGGATAGAAAGGAATTGTGGGAAGATGGCAGAATAAAGCAGGAAATTACCTGGCTTTGTCAAATTACCCCCCAAAATAACTTAGAATAACACCTTAGAGTAAATTATAGAGCAGCAGAAATAATTAAAAGTTTGGGTAAACACGTGTCCAACCTAAGACAATTTGGGAGAACGTTAAGAAAGATCTGATCTACCAGGTTTGTGGTCTGGTCTGAGCCAGGCAGATACCCTCAGGTCAACAAACAGCTAATTGTAGGGGCAGCTGTGTCATAAGCAGCCTTAGCTTCAAGAACTTTTGCCTCATTGAAGGTGTAAGAGTCAGGAAGCAACTCAGGGGAATATTGGAGGGGAGGATAGCAATTGACCAGACATGGTCCTTCTATATGGCTTTTAAAGTTCTTTATAACATGACCCCTTCCCATATTTCCAGTCTTCTTACACCTTACTCCCTTCCTCATATTCTGCAATCTAATGACACTGGCTGCCTCATAGTTTGTTGAACAACATACTCCATCTCACAACTCCAAGGATTTCCACAGGTTGCCCCCCCATGCCTGGAATTCTCTACCTCTTCATCTCCATCCCCTGGTTTCTCTGGCTTTCTTCAAGTCCCAGATAAAATTCCACCTTCTACAAGAATCCTTTCCGAATCCACTTTCTCTCTATGATTATTTCTAGTTCATCCTGCATATATCTCACTTGTACAAAATTGTTTGCATGTTGTCTTCCCTATTAGACTGTGAGCTTACTGAGAGCAGGAACCATTTTTTGTTTGCTTTTGGATTTTTTGTCCTTTCTTCATATCCGTAGAACTTAGCAATGTACGTGCCATGTAGTGTTTTATAAATGTCTGTTGATTTGACTGCCAGTTTTGACATCCTAGAAGCCAAAGGAAATGCCTTTTATTTTTTTCAAAGTTATTCTTACTTTCTTTAGATATTTCCCAATTACATGTAAAAATTTCACAATTATTTTTTAAAATTTTTGAGTTCCAAATTCTCTCTCCCCTTCTACCCTTCCCCCAACCTTAAGAAGGCAAGCAATTTGATTTTGATTATACATGTGAGGTCATGTAAAACATATTTCTATATTAGCCACATTGCAAAAGAAAACACAAACAAAACACTAAAGATAAAGTAATTTTTTAGAAGTATGCTTTATTCTACATTCAGATTTCAGCAGTTCTCTCTCTCTGGAGGTGGAAAGCATTTTTATCATGGGTCCTTTGGAATTGTCTTGGATAATTGTCTAGATCAGAGTAGCAAAGTCTTTCACAGTTGATCATCCTTACAACATTACTGTTACTGTGTACAATATTCTACTGGTTCTGCTTACTTCTCTTTGCATAAGTTCTTATAAGTCCTTCCAGGTATTTCTAAAACCATAATATTTGTCATTTCCTATAGGGGAAAAGCCTTTTAAAAACTCTGAATAAAATGCTTTAGACACTTGACAAAGAATAGTAAACTCCCAGGTCATACCCATTTTAGAGAATGCAATGAATCTCCTGAATATCATACAGTTTATGTACAAGCTCAGGTTTCAGTATCCTTTAGTGTACTCAGTATGATCATTCATTCGACAAGCATTTTGTAAAAATGTATTAAATGCAACTTTTACTAAGACCATGCTTCAGTGTTTCCTTATACTGTGGAGTTGACCCTTGAAGGCTATACCACAAAGCATACGCTCTGAGGAAACCAAAAAAGGTAGAAAGGCTTTGAGATAAGCCCAGCCATAGACTGAGCCTGTTTGCCATCCAAGGGGCAGGTTGGACAAATTGAGAGAGGGTCATTACTAGGAGAACGGTCACCAGGTGAAGAAACATTGAACCTCAGCAACTTGTGAAATTATCTAGCAATATATGGGGTAGTTGGGCGACTAGGTGGCTCAGTGAATGGAGCACTGGCCCTGGAGTCAGGAGGAACTGGGTTCAAATCCAGACTTAGACACTTAACACTTACTAGCCGTGTGACCTTGGTGAAGTCATTTAACCCCAATTGCCCTGCCTTCTCCCCTTCAAAAATAAAAAAAAAAATATGGCATAGTTGTGTGTTGTCAAAGGGAGTACCCATACCAAAGAAATCCCAGTTCTTTTGAAGTTTGTATCATAAAGGAAGTATTCTGAACATTCTTGTGCTGGACACTGTGGGGAGCACAGTCCCTGCCCTCAAAGAGCTTATAGTCTAGTAGGAAGGAAGACATCATTAAGTAGGATGAGGAAAAAGCAATACAAGAGAACAAAGAACTGTACACCAAAGACAGTGATCCTAGACCAGGCATGGGGAACCTGCAGTCTCAAGGCCACATGTGTCCTCTTAGGTCCTTGGGTGCAGCCTTTTGACAGAGTCCAAGTTTTCTAGAACAAATCCTTTTGTGAAGGGGATTTGTTTTGTGAAGTTTGGATTCAGTCAAAATGCTGCACTTGAGGACCTAGAAGGTCATATGTGACCTTGAGGCTGCAGATTCCCCACCCCTGTCCTAGACCCAGAGGCTCTTCACCAAGATTCCGTGGACTCTCAAGGAATCTGTGGAGAGATTTCAGAGGATCTGTGAACTTGCATGGGGAAAAATTATACCTTTATTTTTTTCTAAACTCTAAGTGAAATTTAACATTTTCTTCAATTATTTAAAAATATTCTTCTGAAAAAGGTTTGGCTTCATCAGACTGCAAGAGGGGTACATGACACAAAAGGGTAAAAAACTCCTCCCTGGACAGCTTTAGGCCAGGAAAACATGATCATGCCTGTTTTCAGCCTACTTCATCATAAACTAGAGCCTGAGGTTCAACCCGGACCCATAGGGAGACTGAATGCTATTTAAAACAGAGGACTGAACTAAAGGCATTCTTTGCTCCTGGTCTGGCCACAGGCCAATCTGTCACTCAGCTCTTAGAAAAAGTTCTTCATACTGTGCTGGCTAGTAGAGTAAATCATCTGAGCCAATGGCATCAGTTTAATTCCTGAGCCTCCAAACAAAACATTTCTGAAAGAGCTCTGTTACTGCTGTTCAGGTCCATTCAATTCAACCACCATTTAATAAGACCCCTGTGTGCCCAGTCTTGTAAGAGGTTAAGCTGTGGGGGAGACAGAAAAAGGAAAGGACATGGTTTCTTCAGGTGCAAATTCACTGAGAGATGACACAGACCAAGGCAAACCATATTTGATTAAATCCCAAAATGAATGGTACAATGTCACCAATGGCCTAAGAAGGAAGGAAGACACCAAAGCCAAGTGGACAATGCAGCATCACAGACGTTGAGAGCTAGAAGGAACTTGGTACATCAGTCATCTAGTATAACCTGAATTGAACAGGAATCCAACCAATGATTATGTATCTTCCAACTGAAAATCTCAAGTAATCTCAACTAGCTCTTGAGTCAGTCCATTTCATTTTGGGACAGCTCAAATTATTAGAATTCTTTTCCTTTATCCAGCCTAAATCTGGTTCTCTGCAATCCCCCTCTCCCACCACCATTGCCCATAGCCTTGTCCTTTAGGGCCAAGAAAAAAAATCTCAATCTTCTATAATACAACTTTTCAAATATTTAAAGATCTCTTTCATTCCCTCTAACCAAGTCTTTTTTTAAATCAGGCTAAACATTTCCTGTTCTTTCAATAAAGCCTTATATGTCATGATTTCTCACCCTCTTTTCAACCCGGGTCACCCTCTTTTTGATGCCTTTTTTCCCACCAAGGTCATTCCTAAAATGTGGTGTCCAGAACTGAATACTAAATACTCTCAATGTTGTGTGTCCAGGGAAGAGCACTATGAGATTATTATGTTCCTCTTCTGGATGTTATGCTTCTATCTTTTGTATCATCTTTGACTTCATTGGCATAGGTAACTCTCAGTGCAAAAATTTCTTCTACCAAGGAGTGTCAACAACTGTGACGCAATTTGTAGTCATATAGAGTTTCCGAGGGTACTGAAACTTTGAATGACAGGGCCATCTGGCTAGTATGTGTCCAAGATGGGCCTTCAATCTGTATGTTCCTCTCTCCAAGGTCATTTCTCTACCCACTATGAAATACTGCCTTTCCACACCTCTGTTAATATAGTTTAATTTGAGTTGTAGGTTTGGTCTTTTTTTTGGATGTTGTGTCTTGTTGGTTTATACTATTTTCCTCTAGAGCCTTTTCTTCTTAACTACTGCCTAAGTATGACTCTCCACCTCTTCCACTCTTTTTTTAGTTATTTTTTGAACACTTATAAAGACATATGTATTTGTACTGATTTATCTTATATACCTACCATAATTTTAGCCTGTAAACATCTTTTTTGATCTTTCTTCTGTCATACAGTATGTTAGCTAACCCTTCTAGCTTTGGGCCATTGGAAAATTTGAAGAACAGGCCATTTATGCCTTCATCCAGATCATTGATGGGAATACAGAGAATAGTCTAAGGACATGCCATTAGAGACTTTGATCTGAATTGACACTGATCTACCAAATTGAATTTTTTGAGTTCTATCATTTAGCTATTTCTGAACCCTTTATCTAGTGCACAGCTAGTACGTATCCCTCCATCTTGTCCACAAGCATAACCTGAGAAATTTTGTGAATGGTCTGCTGAAATTCAAGCACACTTTGTCTAAGTCCATCTCCTATTCTCCCAGTATAGTATATATGTGACCAAAAGGAAAATAACTTAAGTTTGTTTGATGTGTTCTTGATGAGCCCATTCTGATGCTTAATGGTCATCATTTTCTTTTCCAATTGCCCAAAAGGCACCCCTTTAACACTGTGTCCTAGAATTTTATAAGGAAACGAGCCAAATATACCAATATATGCCTTCTTCTTTGGAAAATTGAAACAATATCTGCCTGTCTCTGAACCTCGGACACCTCTCCTGTTTTTCATGGTTTTCCCAAGATCACTGATAGCAACTCAGCAATCTCATCAGTCTCTTCTTTCAGTGCCCTGGGCCTAGGAGCTTGAACTCATTGAACCTTACTATCTCTCCTCTTTTAATTTGTATTTCAGTTCCCTATTAAATATTTTTTATTCTGAGGCAAAAAATCATTATTCTTAGCTGAGAAAATTCAAGAAATATTTGAGTCAATTAGTTCTGACTTTTTTCTCTCATTCATTATCATCAACACATCCATCCTGAGAAATAGCCCTGTCCTTCCTTTGATCATGATCTTATACCAACATAGCTTAAAAAGTCCTTTTAGTTGTCCTTAGCATTCTTCACCAACCATGGCTTCTTCTGAACCTTAATACTCTTTTTGGTTTTTTTGCTTTCTATGGGGCAATTGGGGTTAAGTGACTTGCCCAAGGTCACATGGCTAGTTTTTGTGTTAAGTGTCTGAGGCCAGATTTGAACTCAAGTACTTCTGACTTTAAGGCTAGTGCTCTATTCACCATGCCACCTTGACACTCCTGAACCTTAATACTCTTGACACTATTCTTACAGAGCTAGGCTACTCTTATCTTTATGCAATTCTTTTATTTTCATTTATCCTTCCTTGCTTCCATCTTCTAATACATAATATGTTGATAGGCAAAATGACTTGTTCAAGGTTATACAGTCAATATTGCTCAGAACCTGGATTTGAACCCTGGTCTCCTTGGCTTATGGGCCAGCTCTCTATCAATTTCATCACATTGCTTCTTATGTTATTATTTTAATGTTTTACTCCATTTCCAACTTACCCATTTCCTCTTTTTAGTTGGATGGGTATTAGCTTGTTACCACCACAATAACACTTATATTCCTCCGGAGATTGATCCCCACCCAAATGCTATTCACAAAAGTACCCTATCTCAAATCACTGGTTTCCTCTGTATACATATTTGTTGTTGTTGGTTAGTTGTTTCAGTCATGTCTGAGTCTTTGTGACCCTGTTTGGAATTTTCTTGTCAAATATACTGTAGTGGGGGGGGGGCAGCTAGGTGGCACAGTGAGTTGAGCATCAGCCCTGGAGTCAGAAGGACCTGAGTTTGGATCCAGCCTCAGACACTTAAAGCACATACAAACAAAAACCTAACTGTGTGACCTTGGGCAAGTTACTTAACCCCAATTGCCCTGCAATATATATATATATATATATATATATATATATATATATATATATATATATATATATATATATATATATATATATATATATATATATATATATCCCCAATTGCCCTGCAATATATATACTGGAGTGGTTTGACATTTCCTTCTCCATCTCATTTTACAGATGAGGAAACTGAGGCAAGCAGAGTTAAGTGACTTGCTCAAGGTCACACAGTTATTAAGGATCTGAGGCCAAATTTGAAGTCAGGAAGATGAGTCTTCCTGATATCAGGCCCAGCATTCTATCCACTGTGCCACCTAGATGCCCATCTATATACATATGTTCTGAATATACACAACCACTAATCTAATTGGTCTTTTTGAATAAAGTATGTTTCCCTAAGTCATATTCAATTCAATAAATATGCATTAAACACATATGCAAATGACTTTGCTATATGACTTCCCTTATTCAAAAAATTCTAGTGCCTTCCTATTGCCTGTAGAATAAAACATAAACTTGTCTGACTGACCCTGAACTATATTTCCAGTTGTGTTG
Organism: Gymnobelideus leadbeateri; assembly: GCA_011680675.1. Lineage (NCBI taxonomy): Eukaryota > Metazoa > Chordata > Mammalia > Diprotodontia > Petauridae > Gymnobelideus > Gymnobelideus leadbeateri. The sequence continues at coordinate 24,299 of WOXC01003497.1, forward strand.
GACATGACTCTTCCTCCCACATTTGTGATTCAGCTAAACTGGCTTTTTCTCAGTTCCTCAAATCCCCTTGTTCCGTGCCTTTGCAATGGCCATCTCCCATGCCTGGAAGTCACTCCTTCTTTGTCTCTACTTCATAGAATCCCTCTCTTCCTTTAACTTGCAGCTCAGGCATCATCCTCCCCCCAAATTTATGTTCCTATAAAATAGAATGTGAGCCCTACTGAGTTCAAAAGAACAAATTTTAGTGAGAAGTGTCTGCTTCTATGTCCTACCCTTACCTCATAACATAGTGAGCGTTTGGTGTGTGGTGGGAGGGTGTATTAGCAAGCACCCTAGCACACCCAGAGTGATCTGCTAGCATACGTTCTTTGATCTGCTTTGCTAAGGAAAGTCTGCTCAAAAAGGGGTTAACAATCCTACTTTTAATTACACTCACTAATTCAGAGGAAAGATTAGCACCCTGAACATGGAGAAAATACAAACAGAGAAAGTACAAGCAGAGAAATGAGCACAAAGACCAATAGACAGGGCTTCAACTGTCTGAGTAAAGCAATAATGCTATACATTTTACATACATTACTGGATCAAGGGAGCACAGACATCTAAGCAGTCATGGGGCTCCAAACATATAGTTGTTAAGAGTCTTGACCAGGAAATCAAAAGATCCTTCTCATGAGCAAACACCCAAAGCAATATTCTCCC
>WOXC01003497.1:30000-230553 GCA_011680675.1 Gymnobelideus leadbeateri
CCATCCTGCTAGGTATCTAACACCCTTGAATCCTATGTTCTTCCATCAAAATTTACTTTCACTCAAATACCTGTTATAAGTAAATATTAAGGACCCTTTACTCCTAAACAAATGCGTAGACAAATACATGCCTATGTGTATAAATCATATGTATTTAAATGCACATTTACATAGCTCTTTAAAATTTAGAAAACATTTTCCACATGATCCTGTGAAACTGTTAGTACAATTATCAGAAATCATGAGAATCGGGGCGGAGCCAAGATGGCGGAGTAGAAACAGCTCTTCCAAGCCTCTCTGCCCCCAGATTCCCCACAAACTATGTAAAAAAAGGACTCCGAACAACTTCTGGAGCCCCAGCACCCACAGAACGACACAGAGAAGCTAACCTCCCGCTGAGGACAGCCCAGCAGCCCTGCAGAAAGGACCAGCGCAGTGGTCTGGGAGCCGGCAGCGCGCAGAGCACAGAGCGCAGGAGCCGAGCCGAGCCCAGGTCTGCGTGAGCCGAGGTTTTAGCCCCAGAGCGGCAGGGCCAGCAGTCAGCTGGAGGAACCCCAGAACATCAGAAGCTGTGGCAACTCCAGAATTATCAACATAGACATGCCTAGGACAAAGTAAGAGGTTAGTGTCCTATGGACTTTGGGACTAGTATTCGGGGAATGCGTCAGCTCCCTCCCCTGGGGGCTAGAAGCCGCTGAGGACAAACGCCATTTTGTAGTTTTCAGAGGCAGCTCGGGCTCCCAGCCTACAAATCGTGGGGAGATCCAGCGATCAGTCTTGGGGGGTAATCGCTCTTGCTTTAACCTCCCTGGATCTGGATTGTGATCTAGGGTGGAAGTTGTGGGTGGGTTTACAGCTTGCCAGAAACGGAAGTTGCCTCCCACACATTCAGGACGAAAATTCCTCTAGCTGGCCTTAAAGCCATAGTGTGGCAACAAGCCCAAAAGTCAAGCAATTAAGTGGCAACATGCCAAGGCAAAGGAAACAGAAAAATGCAACCCTAGACTCCTATTTTGGGGGCATAGAGCGGGAAAAGGACTGTGAGGTCAGAAGTCCTGCTGCAAAAGCCCCAGGGGAAAACATGAGCGGGTTGCAGGCCATAGAGGACCTTAAGAAGGACTTTAAAAATCAATTAAGAGAAGTGGAGGAAAAATTAGAAAGAGAAATGAGAAGGATGCAGGAAAAGTATGAAATGAGGGTCAACAGCCTGACTGAGGAAAACAACACCTTAAAAAATAGACTAGATCAAATGGCAAAGGAGGCCCAAAAGGGCAATGAGGAGAAGAATGCCTTAAAAAGTCGAATTTGCCAGATGGAAAAAGAATCTCAAAAGTTCACTGAGGAGATTCATTCCTTCAGAGTTAGACTGGAGCAAATGGAAGCTAGTGACTTTATGAGAAATCAAGATGCTGTTAAGCAGATCCAAACAAATGAAAGATTAGAAGGCAATGTGAAATATCTCATGGGAAAAACCACTGACCTGGAAAATAGATCCAGGAGAGACAATTTAAAAATTATTGGACTACCTGAAAGCCATGATCAAAGAAAGAACCTAGAAATCACCCTTCAAGAAATTCTCAAGGAAAACTGCCCTGATGTTTTAGATCCAGAGGGCAAAATAGAGGTTGAAAGAATCCACAGATCACCTCCTGAAAAAGATCCCAAAAAGAAAACTCCCAGGAATATTATAGCCAGGTTCCAGAATCCCCAGATCAAGGAGAAAATACTACAAGCAGCCAGGAAGAAACAATTTCAATATTGTGGAAACACAATCAGAATAGCCCAGGACCTGGCAGCTTCTACACTGAGGGATCGAAGGGCATGGAATATGATATTCCAGAGGGCAAAAGAACTGGGAATGAACCCAAGGGTCACCTACCCAGCAAAACTGAGTATTTTGTTTCAGGGGAAAATATGGTCATTCAGTGGAATAGAGGACTTTCAAGCATTCTTGAGGAAAAAACCAGAGTTGAATAGAAAATTTGACATCCAGACACAAGAAGCAAGAGATGCCTGAGAAGGTAATCAGGGAAAAGAAATCAAAAGGAACTTATCAAAGTTGAACTATTTACATTCCTATATGGAAAAGCAATAACTGTGACTGATGATATCTTTCTCACTATGAAAATAATGGAAGAAGGGGTGTGGTCATATGAATACATATGTGAATGTGTGTGTATAAGGTTACAGTTATATATGGATAGAGGGCATAGGTTGAATTTGTTGGGAAGGGAGAATACTCAAGGGATGAAATTATGAGGTGAGAGAGGAAAGTGGCAAGAGGAGATGGGGAGAGACAGGGTAGGGTAAACTATCCCATGTAGAAGAAGCAAGGGGAAGTGGTTGCAAAAGAGGGGGAGAATAAGGAAGGCTAAAAAGGCAAAACCACATTCACATTGAATTTGGTTCAGGGAGAAAATGACATACATACTAAATGGGATATCTCAACCTGCAGCAGGATAGGGGGAAGGGGGATGAGAGGAGGGATGATGGATGGGAGGGCATCCTTGGGGTGAGGGGAGGTTGGAAGTACCCACTATAGAAGAGGGACAGGATTATGTAGGGAATGGACCAGGTGGGGGGTGGGATGAGTGGGAGGGAATTATAAGCAGCCTTGTACAATATATCTACTATGATAATGTTTTGCATAGCTAGACATGTACAACATATACTGAATTACTTATCTCCCAAGAAGGAATGGGTGACAAGGGAGGAAGGAAATGGATCTGAAATTCGAGGTCGTAACATTAGATGTTTCAAATATATATAAATACTATTATTAATACTCTTTTGCCTATAATTGGGAGATAAGATGTGCAGGCATTGGGACACAAAGATTCATCTTCCTCTAATGGAAAAGTCGATGGGGGTATGGGAGAAGGTATGGGAGAGAGCAGATTGGAGGAAGCGATATCTTGTGGGACTGCTATTCTGGGAGGTTGGGTAGGGGAATAATGGGGGGAAAATGATTGCAACTCAAAATCTGGCGGAAATGAATGATGTAAAACAGAAGTTAATAAAACATTTGTTTAAAGTAAAAAAAAAGAAATCATGAGAATCTTCATTTTATGTATGAGGAAGCTGAGGATCTGAGAGTTTGTATTGTGTGTGGATATGATCTCATTCTGTGCTCCTAGGTAGCTATCCCACGTTCTAAGTATCTTTTGAGTTCAAATCATCTCTAAACTTTTGCTTGAACCTCTAAAAATATATTTTACTTTCTACCTGTTATCCTGATGATACATTTAGTTCACAACAAAAGTATTTCAATTAAGTAGCAAGCAACATTATATGTCTTTATAATTATTATATTATGATATAGGGGCAGCTAGGTGGCACAGTGAGTAGAGTGCTGGCCCTGGAGTCAGAAGGACCTGAGTTCGGATCCGGCCTCAGACACTTAACACACACACAAACAAAAACCTAGCTGTGTGACCTTGGGCAAGTTACTTAACCCCAATTGCCCTCCAAAAAAATATTATGATATATAGTATATATCTTCATATAATTATAATTATAATTATATATCTTTCTTCATAATAAATCTTGAATTTACTCCTCACAAATACATGCATACTCAAAAGAGAATTTTACCTTTTTAGGATTTGTCTGTGTGTGTGTGTGTGTGTGTGTGTGTGTGTGTGTGTGTGTGAAACATCGACACATTTGGAATATGTAGACATCCATGTGTGGATATTCCACACAAATTTGTAGCTAGGGAACACATCAGGACAACTCACACCTCCCAAACTGCAAACCTGCTGAAATGATATTGATATTTATGCTTCTCTCAACATGGATATGCTCCCCACCATGCACTCTTCTCCAGAGACTTCTCCCAGCTAGGTGCTACCCCATACTACAGCTAACCATCACCTCTGCTTATTTTCAGGGTCTCTTAACACTCTCCACAACATACATTATGAATAGGATCACTACAGTTCTTTCACCAGCTCTTTTAGCTACTTCCACCATTCGCTGAGGGCAAGAGTGGAATAGTTAAGGTTCTTCTAACCCTACAGGGAAGAGTTTCCATAGAAAGCACCATTTGCTCTGCCAGTCTGCTTTCTCAGTATCTTTCTTTACCTCACTTACAGTCCTCAGGGCCACCCATTGATGAGTCTTCGCTCTAATAGAGGTGCTGTGATTAGTAAATCTTTTCCTGCAGTCAAGGTTACAGATCTCCTCAATCAGCATTTTCAGCTAGTAGCTGTGGAGCTCTCTATGGTCTTCTGAGTCAGCTATCTTAGCCAATGGTTAAGAAGCTCTTTCCCCACAGTCAGGTTTAATCTGCTATCATGTCTGCCCTCTTAATTCTTCTTAGAACTTTTCTGTTAACTGTTGCTCTCCTTAACTGAACTGCTCCATCCTCTATCGTATTTACTATATCTTTCAGTTCAACTGTCATATAACTTATAGTCAGAATTCATTTAGATTTTAGATCTTATCTTACCAATAAGTCTGAGATAAATCTCCTCAGGGTTCTACTTCCACAAGTAGAAAATGGATTAATAGACACCACATCAAGAAAATGCTTAAATTCACCCCAGCTTCTCGCTTGGACTATGCACAATAGCAGTGCCAGTACTCTGTTAGCCTTTGTTCACTTAGTTCAGCAACATATCCTATCATGGTCTCCCCCTTTCTGATGTCTCTATATATCAATGAATTGAAGTCCTTGATCTTTCCTCCTCCAATCCCGGTACTGGAATTGGGCACCTGTATTCTAAGTCTCACTTCACATTATGAATGGAAGGGTTTTTTCTCCTTTTAGAATGATTTTAGGCATCAGAGAATAAGTGGTGAAGCTGTTTGGTGGGCCAAAGCTATGTGGACAATCTTACCTTTTCACCCAATATCCTATTAACGATCATTACTGATCCTCAAAGTCTACCTGTCACTCTTCCTTTTTCTAATTAATATTTAAAAGAATTTTGCTAGAAGTAGGGAGAAATCAGCAAAGCTTCTCTTTTTGTGAGTAGAAATCAGCAAGGCTTTTCTCAGTAAAGCTTTTTACTTCTTGGAGAATCATCTCTCCAGATGCTGGATTGAAAAAAGAAACTCAGTGTGTTGGGAAAAACGAGGCTACGTCTATGCAATGCCAAAATTCAAAGATTTGTTTCTCCTTTTTGGAAGGGGGAGGGGAGGGCAATTGGAGTTAAGTGACTTGCTCAAGGTCACATGGCTAGTTTTTGTGTTAAATATCTGAGACTGGATTTGAACTCAGGTCCTCCTGACACCAAGGCCGGTGCTCTATTCACTGTGCCACCTAGCCACCCTAAAGGAAGATTTTTATTTATTTTTTTTTGCAGGGGGGAGGGCAGGACAATTGTGGTTAAGTGACTTGCCCAAGGTCACATGGCTAGTAAATGTTAAGTGTCTGAGGATGGATTTGAACTCAGGTAGTCCTGACTTCAGGGCTGGTGATCTATTCACTGTGCCACCTAGCCACCCCTAAGGAAGATTTTTAAAGTAACCAAATAATGTAGATACTTTGTCCATTGGTGAATATCAATATTTTGTTGTTTTGAAATATCTAGATGGGCAGACCATATAATGATTTTTATCTGAATGTTTCATGCTCTGTAGAAGTAGTATGGAATAATGAAATATATATATATATATATACATATATATGTGTACATATATATATGTATATATGTATATATATGTATATATATGTGTATATATATGTATATATATGTGTGTATATATATGTATATATACATATATATATATATATATATATATATATATATATATATATATATATATATATATATATATATATATATATATATATATATTTAGCTTTGGGGTCCAAAGGTCTGAAATGAAATCCTTACATTTCTACTTTCTAACTGTATGACCTTGGACAAGTCAATTTTCCTTTCTGAGCTTCAGTTTCCTCATCTAATAAAAGGGAAATTGAACTCTCAGTTCTGTATCATAAGACTTAGGAATTATAAACATATGCCATGTCCAGTACATGTAACAAAGGATAATAAGATGGATCTTTTTCTCTACCTTTCTTGCCTGCTCCATCCATCCTTCTTGCACAGGCCAAACTAGAAAACCTGTGGGGACAGCAGTAACATTGGGCCGATTCCCTCAAGTGAGAATGGAAGCTTCACCTGGGAGTTTCCACTATTATGGAGAAACAGTGCATGTTTTTGAGCATTTTGTAGTCTGATGGGAGTGTGAACGAATGTATCTTTTAATCTCTTACTGTATGCAAAGAACTATATTAAGTATTGGTGATGCAAATAAGAGAGCAAAACAGTCTGCTCTCAAGAAGCTCATGTTCTATAGACAGAGAATATATTAGGGGGTTTGAGCATCGAGTGGGATGGAAAGGATTCATAGTCTTTAGGGTTCAGTGGGAAAGTGGATGGTAATGTTTCTTCTGTAAGGTCACTTCTGCTGACAAAACCACATCCATTTCTGATGTTGACAGATCTGACAATGCCAAAGACTTTGGTCGGAACAACTTTCTTTTCTGGGTCTTCAGTAGCTAGCTGTAGTTAAAAATGCAAGGGCTGCAATACTCTCAGGACCAGCTTCCCCTCTTCTATCTCCACCGGTGTTGCTTCCCAGAATAATGATGGCTATGGCAGTTAAGCTGGAAACAGGACTGGGGTGGGGGGGGTGCTGCTATCCCCAAGGCTCTTTGGCTTACATGCCTTTCAGTGGCAGTTGTTCAGCCACTGGTGTTGGTGCTAATGAGGAGAGTAGAACCTTTCTCCACAGTGATTGTTTTCCTTAACGATGGCTTTGGGGACTGGGTTAGAATCAGGGCCAGTGGCCTGGGGGATGTTGCTATTGGGTTTAGGATCCTGGGCTATCTTATTGGTATCTGAAGGGAAGTGGTGGTCAAGGTAGTGTTGGTTTGTCTTTCCTGGCACATGCTTCCTCCTGTCTCTTCCTCAGGGTGTCTAGCTGCTTTAGCTAGACTGTCCTGTTTGTCCCACATATGACCATTGGTCAAAAGTTGAGGATGGCTGATGCCTTCTCTATAAGAGTTATTCCCCCTGGCTAATGACTTTGAGGAAGAGGTGGTAGTATTTAAAAAATTTCAACTCCCAATCTGTTAGAAATGCAGAGCACTGGGGCGGCTAGGTGGCGCAGTGAGTAGAGTGTCAGCCCTGGAGTCAGAAGGTCCTGATTTCAGATCCGGCCTCAGACACTTAACACACACACAAATAAAAAAAACCTAGCTGTGTGGCCTTGGGCAAGTTACTTAACCCCAATTGCCCTCCAAAAAAAATGCAGAGCACACTATATGGCAGCAACCACATAAAAGTACCTAAAAATACCAAAAGAAAAACAAGAAATTAGTTACACAAATATTACAATGAAAGTTCAGTAGAAAAACTTTGAGAATCTTGAAAAGGAAAGAAAAAAAAAACAACAACTAGAATGAAGTGTTGTGACTGGCAAAATTTTCCCAAAGATTGCTTTTAAGATGACATTTTCAGGGGTTTTTTTTTGTTCCCTATCTCTGACAAAAGTTCAGGATGACCTGATCTGTGCGTTTCTGAAGGCCCCTAGCTCTAGAGTATGTATTAACAGTCTTAGACAAACACAGAAGGATCTGACAGAGATATCATTCATTCATTCACCCATTGATTCACTCAGTGGATAGAGTAATCGACCTAGAATCAGGAAGATCTGAACTAAAATCTGATCTCAGATACTACATGACACTAGGCAAGTCAATAAATCTTTGCCTTCTCCAGTTTCCTTATCTACCTCCCAAGGTTGTTGTGAGGATAAAAATGAGACAATATGCATGAAAGCTTTGCAAATCTAAAAGTGCTATATAAATGCTAGCTATTAAATGCTATTGTTCATTTATTCATTCATTCAACTTGTGTTATTTAAACCCCAGCTAAAAGAGTTCTTGTCCTAAAGGACTTATATACTATTGGGGGATGGGGAAGAAGCAGCATGTATACAGAAAAATAAATGCAAAATGTGTAGAGTAAATCATGGGTGGGGTAGGGCCCTAATGACTGAGGAAGGAGGAAAGGCCTCTTCATCTCACTTCAAGGAAATACTACAGCTTTGTCTTTGAGAAGAGGAGCTCTGATTAGGTAAAGTAGCTGAAGAGACGGACTCAGGCCTCTGGCTCTGCTTCTCTCCCATCCCCAATCTTCCACATGCCAGATGCTGGCATCTCTCCCCCTCTCCCTGCCCTCAAGGCCACACAGCCTCATTCTCCCTGGGCACACCTGGATGGGGGTGAGCCCTCACTTCCCAGAACACCTGGGCTTGCTGGTGAGACTTGCAAGACCGTAAAGTAGGTTAATTTGTATCAGAGAGCCAGAAATGACAACCTGCGAGTATGATTTCTTAAAATTGCTGCTTCCTTTATTACCAACCAGGGCGCTGATAAGTTTAACCTTTTTTTCAACTGCTAAATTGCCAATCATCTGGAAACACGCTGCAGTTTGTCCATTACATAAAGGAAACTGTTAGTCTAATTTAAAACAATATTGACCTTTTCTTCTTGCCCTTTCCGTTTTGACTAAATTGCAGGGTACATTTTTGAAATGGGCCTTTCATCTGTACTGTGCCAAGTGACCCTGTTTTAGCATAGTTTCCAACCTTTCCTTTCTGTCTTCAAGTTTAATTAATGAGCTTTTTCATTGCTCATGGACATAAGGAAAGGATGTATTTGAATTACCTTTTTTTCTGGTCATCCATTCCTGCCTGCCAGGGTCCTTTCTTCATTGAAGGGATTTAAGAGGGCTTTCAAGGTACCCCATTGTCTGTTCCAACCATTACTGCAGAACTACCTTCAGGGAAAGCCTGGGCTACTTTCTGCACATCCTTGTAGATTTTTGCTTCTAACGAAGGACCACAAATTTAGAGCTACAAGAGACCGCCAAGGATATCTACCCCAACAGTCTCATTTTATAGTGTCAGAGAAGTGATTTGCTTAAAGTCATGCAGTCAGACTATGACAAAGTTTGAATCCAGGAGTCAGATTTCCTGTCTATAGGTCTTTTTATCCCTTTCTCCCTGTGTCACAATATTTTCAACTCTAACCTCTCCTAAAATGCTCTACAGAATTGTTATGGAGTTATTTCTTTGACTTGTAGGGACAAAAAGAGCATTCGATTTTTCAAGTCTAAGGACCAAGTTGTAATCTAGCTACACCACTTCCTGTCTGTTTGAAAGGTCTTTTGCCATCTCTACTTCTCAGTTTCCCCATCTGTAAAATGTGGGGCTTGAAGGAGATGATCTCTAACATTTCTTAAAACTCTACATCCTTTGATAAAGAAGCAACTCTATAAGGATATGAATAAATAACTCAGGCTTTCATTGAAGATAGTTCCACAATATTACCATAGCTTGGAAGACATGGCATTTCTAGCCAGCCCCTTTATGTGGGATCAGTTCACCTCCCATGTCTCATACCACTGGCAATCTCTTCACCAACACCTTTCCATTACTTTGCCATACCCCTGCCCTTCCCCATGTTATTTAGTCGTTTTCAGTCTTGTCTGACTCTTCATGATCCCATTTGAAGTTTTCTTGGCAAAGATACTAGAGTGGTTTACCATTTCCTTCTCCAGCTCATTTCACAGATGAGGAAACTGAGGCAAACAGGGTGAAGTGATTTGCCCAGGGTCACATGCCTAGTAAAGGTCTGAGGCTAGCTTTCAACCCAGGTCTTCTTGACTCCAGACTTGGCCCTCTACCCACTGTGCCAACTAGCTGCCCCTGTATTACTATCAATTTTGGAAAGGATGTGTCAGTTGACTCCATGGCTCCCACTTACCATCCCTGTAACTTCTAGGACCAAACCTTCTGTGACTAACACTCCACTTTATGTGTTGCTTCTCTCTATTAGAAATGAGTTCCTTGAGGGAAAAACCTATCTCTCACAAGCATAGTACTTGGAACCTTTGTTGCTGTTGTTCAGTTGTTTCAATTGTGTCCAACTCTTCGTGCCCCATTTGGCATCTTGGCAAAGATCCTGGAGTGATTTGCCACTTCCTTCTTCAGCTTATTTTACAGATGAGGAAATTGAGGCAAATATGGTTATGTGACTTGACCAGAATCACACAGCTAATAAATGTCTGAAGTTGGATTTTAATTTAGGTCTTCCTGATTCCAGGCCCTGTGCTTTATCCACTATTCCACTTACCTGCCCCACTTGGCACAAAGAAAGTACACAATAAATGCTTCTTATTCATTCATTCACTCATTTATTCACTGTGGCCCTCCAAAGTTGCAAGGAGTAGGAAGCATCATGGTATAATGATGAACACTAAACTTAGGAGACTTGGCCCCAGAGCCCAGTTTGGCATTTCCCACCTGTGGCCATGAAGAGTTTACTGAACCTCTGTGAGTTTCAGTTTTTCCATCTGCAAAGTGAGGATAATAATAAATATGCTAGCTCCTTTATATATTTACTGTGAGAAAAGTGCCTAGTAAACTTTAAAACACCATTGAAATGTGAGTTATTATGATTCTGATAAGATGATGGTTGGGAAAGGGCTTTCAAAAGTACAAAGCAGTGAACAGATGGGATGTGTCATGATTCTTGTTTTCCTCATGATTACTAAGCATTCTGTATCAGCCAGGTCCAGGTGACCCTCTCCCTTTGTCCTCTAGAATCCATTGCCTCTTCCCTTGGTCATCCTAGTCTTCCCTTCACCTTCAGAGGGGAAGAAAGGCTATTCTAGGTTTCAAAAATGCGCTCTCTTGATACCTGACAAATCAGATCATATTCTCCTTCCTGTGCCCAGCTGAATAAAGATTAATCTGCAGTCATGGGGCGAAAGACTCAGCTGTAGAGTAGCTAAACACCACCTTTGAGGGGTCCTATGTTGCAGTGGGACTATCAGATGTCTCATTTCCTAGCCCACAAATACCTGAATGGCAAATAAATAATGCAACCCCAAATGGTTAATCTCAGTAAACATACTCAGTGTCATTTAGACAATATGTCCAAACACATGACTGGCTTCCTCTGGAAGCTATAGAGTCAATAGACAAGGACTTGAACCCAGAAATTCCCAAGTTGTGGTCTTCATGACAGTGGGCACTTTGGCTGATATTGGAAAGATTGTCCATTTGTCTTCTATTATGTGGTGATAAGGAGCTGCCATGCACAAGTCACTGCATAGAGAAGGCACTTAATAAATATTTACTGAATGAATGTAATGAAGTACAAAATACCAGAAAACTCATTTATCCATTCATTCAATACGGGTTTCTTGAATGCTTCAATTCAGGCCTTAATGCACAGGCCCTGCCTTCTGGAGGTTCAATGTCTGGTTAGGAAAATAAGACTTTGACACGGATAATTATAATGTATGGACTATCTATGGACCTACATTATCGCCTAGGCCTCAGACTTACATCCCCAACTACCCACAGGACATTTCCACCTGAAAATATCAATGTATGTATAAAAACAAATAATTATGGAATCTTTAGTTTTACAAAGCCTTTTTCTCACAACGCTGAGAGGTTGGTAGTGCAAGTATAACTATACCCATCTTACAGATGAGAAAACAGGATCAGAGAGGTCAAATGACTCAGTGGTAGCATGGTGACAATGTCAGAAAGCATTGGAACTAAGACTTGAACCTAGGGCTTTTCTCTATCATGCTGCCTGAAGAGTCCACTGTTTCATAAAATTCAACATCCCCCAAAGGAAATGTATTACTTTAATCCTCAAACCTCTCTTTCTGACCTCATCACTGGGACAACAAGATGGTTCAGCAGATAGAGCACCAGGCCTGAAGTCAGGAAGACATGAGTTCAAATCTGGCCTCAGACACTTACTAGCTGTGTGACTCCAGACCAGCCACTTAACCTGTAAAACAGGCATAACATTACCACTCCCAGGGTGGGGGTCAGATGAGATAATGATATAAAGCTCTTAGTACAGTGCCTGCCATATAGTAAGTGCTACATAAGTGTTAATTGCTATCGACATTCCTGTCTGTGTCACCAACATTCCCTCTGTCTCCCATGTTTAAAGCTTGAGGTTGTTTTTTGACTTTCCCTTCTCTCATCTCTCAAGTCCTGGGGATTCTACTTTTACAGTACCTATTATCATCTATTTGTTGTTGTTTGGTCGTTTCAGTAACTGTATTTTGATGCCATTTGGGGTCTTCTTGGCAGAGACACTGGAGTGGTTTGCCATTCCCTTCTCCAGCTCATTTTACAGATGGGAAAATGGAGGCAAAAAGGATTAAGAGACTTATCAAGGCTGATTATCATCTGCACCAGCCTCTTTATTCCCACTATCACTACCCTGGCCCAGGACCCCAATATTGCCTGCTCAGCTTATGGCAACAGTCCACCAATGAGCCTTTCTATCCATTCTTTGGTTTCTCTAATTCATCCCCCACACCACTACCAGACTATCCTTCATTACTCTAGAATCATGAAACCCAGAGTTTGAAGGGACTTCAAAGGCATCTTGTCCAACCCATCTGGCTGGTCACCTAGCTCTGTAGTTCCAAATTATTCAAATAACAATTTACGTTGCCTCCTGAATGAAAGCCAAACTTCTTAGCCTAACATACAAAGCCCTCCACAACCTTGTACATCTCTGCCTTGTATTTTGTGGTTGTTATTGGTCATGTTATTGTTATTCTGTCATGTCCAACTTTTTATGATCCCATTTGAAGTTTTCTTGGCAAAGATAATGGAGTAGTTTGCCATTTCCTTCTCCAGCTTATTTTACAGATGGGGAAACCAAGACAAACAGTGACATGCCCAGGGTCAGACGACTAGTCAATGTCTGGGGCCAGATTTACTCTCAAAGAGAAATCTTTCTGACTCCAGGTGCAGTACTCTATCCACTGTGCCACCTAGCTACCCTCTGCCATTTTAGCCTCATCTCACTATTGCCTTCACAGCTTAGATATAAAGTCAGTCGAGATTAATTGTTGTACCTGCACTGAACGTCCACCTCCATTCTTTTGCTCATGTTGTTTCCTCTGCCTGGAATGCCTTTTTCTACCTTCCTACCTATTGATTTATTACTTATTACTTACCTTACTTATCCTTAAAAGTCCAACTCAAATACCACTTCTTCCAGGAATTTTTCACTGGTCCTCCTAGTCAGTAATAATATTACTCCTCATAAACTCACATAGTATTTTGCTTTCACCTTTTTTGTGCCCCTATGATGTTCTATTTTGTATTATATTTAGCTATGTACACACACCATATCTTCTTATCTAGCAATCAACAAGTATTAGGAAACAAGGAGAGGGACTATATATGCCTTTACAACCTCGGTGCCTACCAAAGTTCTCTGCACTTTGGTACTTAATAAATGTTGTTCAAATTAAAGAAAGTAGAAAGTATTAGTGAAACAAAAGCAGAAAAAATGCTCCAAGAATTTAGGTGAAATAGACTTTTTGGCAAGAGGTATAGGAAAGATTCTCTTCAAGAAGTGACATTGGGTACTAGACAGAATTGTGTGGTGAAAACAGTCCAAGGAGAAGGAGGAGCATAATAGTTAAATTTGATTCACCAAAAATTGAAAAAAACTATAAAGTTCCTACTATACACAAAGTACTCTGCTCAAAAATACAGAGGTAGAACAAGTCTTGGCATAGTCCTGGGCTAAAGCATAGGACATGTGACCTGGAAAGCAAGGCTACAAAGGTAAGCATGAATCAGATCATGAAAGGCCTTGTATGGTGGGACTTTATTCAGTAGTCAATGAATTATGTTTATTCTTAGACAAATCATTTAGCTTCTAGGAAATTTATTTGCAAAATGAAAGAAAGGTATGATTGGATCCCAGGTCCTGAATCAAGGGAATCAAGTATAGTCTTGAGAGTTTCTCATAAAAATGTCTCTGACATGTGACCCCACCCAACATAATCTTAACTGTGTTGATATCTGGGGCATTTTCCACTCTGCCCCTGCTCCTTTAATGGTCTTCAGTAAGGTCAGGTTAAGAACATACAAAATATGACAGGTTCATTTCTATCCTAAAAACAGAATAAGTTTCATTTAACCTTCTTCTACCCACCAACACACACACACACACACACACACACACACACACACACACACACACACCCCTTCTCTGAGCACCACTTTTCTTTCCTTTCTAGAATATGTCAAGCAATCCTTCTCTCTTCAAGTTCCCACTTTCCCTCAGGACCTATACAGTCTACATGACTCAGTACCAACAAAGAAAAAGAATTGGATTGCTCTTTGATATGTTGTTGTTTTGCTGTGTTGATACTTCTTTGGGCTGGCAGATGGTTCATCCTGGGTAGGGTAACTCACTCCACAGCCAAGCTAGGCTAAGCATCTCTGTAAAATGCCTTGCCTTCTCTCCTTGAGGCATTTCTATTTTTTTCCCTAAATTTTCCTAAATTCCTAAATCCTTACCCATGTATAGGTTCTAACATCTTTTTTCGATCAGACCACATTTTCCACCTTTAAGACTGTCTTTTTTCACTAATGCACTGTTGGTGGAGTTGTGAACTGATCATTCTGGAAAGCAATTTGAAACTATGACCAAAGGGTTATAAAACTGTGCATACCCTTTGATTTAGCAATACCATTACTAGGTCTGTTTTCCAAAGAGATAAAAAAGTGGGGAGGGAGGACCTATTTGTACAAATATATTTATAATGGCTCTTTTTGTAGTGGCAAAGAATTAGAAACTGAGGGGAAGTAATCAATTGGAGAATGGCTAAACAAGCTGTGGTATATGATTTTAATGGAATATTACTATTTCAGAAAAACCTGGAAAGACTTGTATGGAATGATACAAAGTGAAGTGAGCAGAACCAGGAGGACATTGTACATAGTAACAGCAATACTGTATAATGATCAGCTGTGAAGGACTTAGATATTCTCAGCAATACAATAATCCAAGACAATTCCAAAAGACTCACGATGAAAATGCCATTCACCCCCAGAGAAAGAACTGATAGAGTCTCAGTACAGATCTAAGCATACTATTTTTCATTTCCTGTATTTTTTCATGTTTTTCTTCCTTAGGGTCTGTCTTCTTTCATAAAACTACTAATATGGTGATATATTTTGCATGACTGAACATGTATAACCTTTATCTAATTACTTAGTGTCTTAGGGAGGAGGAAGTTGAGGGAGGAAGAAGGAAAATTTGAAGCTTGAAAATTTTTAAAAGGAATATTAAAATTATCTTTATATGTAACTGGTGAAAAAAATAAAATATTATTTTTTAAAGATTGTCTCTTTTATATCTTAATCTGGGGCCAGATGGTACATATGTCTTTCTATAGATGCTGTCTAAACACACGGGCCCCTCTTCCAGTCTACTTGAGCCCAACATTTCACTTTTAAAGGTCAACCCCAAGGGCTATTTCAGATGTGTGAACTTTGATTCCTGGGGTGTCAACTCGCATAATCCTCAATCCTACCACAAATTTGATGCTGAGAATTGAAAAAAAAAAAAAAAAGCCTTATCAGTAGGACAGTGAGGACCCAAAACATGGAGAATTCCCATCCTATCAGAAGATAATAAGGGAGAGAAGGGGCTCAACTTACTCCTCTTGGTGTACTCTAGGCATCAGTAAGCTGATAATTGTTTAACAACCAGCTCTCTGGGGGGGGGGGGGGGCGGGGATATACAATAAGCATCATTCAAATTTTCTCCATCACTTTCTTAAGTCCAGACAATCAACAAAAATATAATGAATTGATACTGGAATTGTAGCATTTTCTGATTTCCAAGGTGAAGATGCTCACAATAAAAGTTTCCCATTTGACCTGGAGTCAGTTTACCCCTAACTCTAGGGCTTACCTGATACAATAACACCTCACATTTTTGTATGAACTTTGGCAAAGTACTTTCCTCCCAGCAGTGTCTGTAGGTTTTTTTACTGATGAGGAAGCTAAAACTCAGAAAAAGTTAAGATTTGCCCAAAGTCAAACAATTAATAAGTGTCAGAGTCAGGATTAGAACCCAAGTCTCTCCTGAATCCAAGGCCACAGCTCTTTCTCCTATACCACACAGCCTCAGTTATAATATATACCTGCACCACCTTGCCAAACAGGCTGTTATGAATAATTTGTGAGATAACAGATATGACAGTGTTTTGCATGCTATCAGGAAACTTGTATAGCACTCTGCAAAAATAGTAGAAGTAGCAGCACATTTATGTGGTTTGAAAAGCACTTTACAAATCTTATTTCAGTTATCTTCACAACAGTCCTGAAAGGTAGACACTATTGTCACCATTTTACAGATGTGGAAATTGAGGCAGAGGTTAAGTGACTTACCCAGGATCATAAAGTGAATGCATATCTATGGCCAGTTTTGAAGTTAGGTTTTCCTAATTCCAAGTCTAGATCTCTATCCCTTGCATCACCTAAGATGCCATGATTATCATCTAGTATTTTCATTTTCATGGAAGGGTATTTTTCTGGTCCTCTACATGTCCTTTGAGTCAAATCTTTTCTCTAGAGCTTCCTCACACTTTCATCATACAAGGTAAAGAAGATCCAAGGAACTGCAAGATTTTCATGAAGACTTGCAGTGTCTAAAAGTAAGGAACAGCTAGAATGGACACTCATTTGGAATGTGTGCATTTACAAGGCCAACTACTCTCTCTTTAATGTATAATTACATGGTAATAACAACTCCATATTTGTACAGTAACTACATATCCTATGGATTACCTGATGATTTTACTCAGAGTTAGCATGTGAATCAATGTATAATTACCCAGCATAATTGTTGAATCTCATAGTAACACTTTAATTTGCAAAGCAAAAATAACCATGTGATTACTCTGCAATTACATGATAGTTACTAATCAATTACATCCACATAGTTTGCCATGTATTTACAGAGTGTTTAATGGCTATTTACACATTGCCACATAAAATGTTATCTAGTTCCCCTGTTGACAATTACATACCCCACTGGCACCTTCCTAGCTAGGGAAATAGTGTTATATGCCCTGAATTCTAGAGTCTCTGTGTCATTGAGCAATATGGTTGGTGAAAATCTTGTGAATTCTTGACATTGCCTCTCTAGCAAGAGTTTGCTGCTGACTTTATGGCATCCCAATATTTGCAGCCACATTTATACCTTTGGTTGTGTGTGTGTGGCCAGGGAGATGGGGGGAGAAGGGGAAATGGCATGTGGCACGGGGTGAATGAATCTACTATAAAGAAATTTCTTGCAGCTATAATGAGTGGTGGGAGCAAAGCCATCATTCCTTCCAGAAGTGTGCAGAGCCTGACTCTGACAAAAAGTCACAATAGTGGAATTAAGGCTCGAAAATGAGCAAACAAAAGAAAAATGACAATAGAGGTATATTATGAATACAAAGATGACAAAGACACAAATACAGAAGGAAAAAAAATCCAAACAGCTATAATCACTAACATAATGACAATAGCTAGCGTTATAGCACTTTAAGGTTTACAAAGTACTTTACAATTATTATATCATTCTACCTTTAAAAAAACAGAGACATTTTTATAACTGAATTTTAATATAATTAATTCCCTTTGTAATTCTATGTATTTTATTTTATGCATTTAAAAACATTATTCTAAGAAAGGGTTCACAAATTACACCGAACTTCCAAAAGAGTCCATAACACCAAAAAATAAGAATTCCTGCTTTAGATGAAAGAATTAAAGGACAATATATAGCTTAGTACAAGAACCTTACTTAAGTAACAGAACACCTTAAAATTAGAATGAGCCAAGGAGAAATTAATTACTTCGTGAGACAAGAAATAGTAGAACAAAATCAAAAGCCAAAAAAAAGAAGGAAAAATCCAAGATATCTCCTATCAAAAATAATTCACTTAAAATATAAGTAATAGAAGAAAAAATCTAATAGTCATCATGCCTGAAAACTATATCCAAAAGGAACTTGATTATCACATTTCAAGAAAAAAATAATGAAAACTTCCAAGACCTATTTGAACCAAAGGATGAAGTTATAGTAGAAGGAATTTTCCAGTAACCTCCTGAAATTAAATATCAAAATAAAACTCCCAAGAAGGCCATGACAAAATCCAAAAGGTTCATGTTGGGGGAAAAAAACCCATCTATAAACTAACAGGAAAAAAAAAGAATTCAAGTACTATGGAGCCACAGTCAGGATCACAAAACCTTTGGAAACCATTGCTTCAAAGGAAAAGAGATGTTAGAAAAATTATATTCTAGAAAGGCAAAACATAAAGGTGAACAATAAAAAATAACTTACCTGGTGAAAAAATGAGTATAATCATTGAAGAGCCTTCTTGATAAAAAGACTAGAGTTTAGTAGATACTTTGAAATTGAAGAGAAAATTTAAAACCTTAATATATTTGAGCAATTGTAAGAGATTAATTGATTATTATTTGTTTACATCCTAATTGGGGGGAAAAGGGGAGGGTGAAGAAAAACATGTTCTCTCAGAAGACTAATATCTTCAGTGGGGACAGAGGGAGTTTAATAGGACAGAGATACTAGAAGAGATGTTCTTACATTTTTGTGATGTCAAAAGAATGAAAATGTAGAGAAAAAACACTAGCAAAATATACTGAGCATTTATAATATAGGTATTTATCATCTAGATTTATATTAACTTTCAACTATTAATTTTGATTTCTGTATTAAAGCTTGAAGCTTCTAACTTTCCTTGGTAGATATTAAAAGCTTTACATTTCTGGAGTCCAAATGTTATTTTGATACCAAAGGAGAAAGATCTCACATGATGAAGATGTTTAATGCATTTTTCAATAGAACCATATCACAGAGTCTGTTCATGTGCATCAAGTAATTCATAAAATACTTTGGTTCTATTCCTTCTTTAATTTGAAAATGATATTTATTGCCTTTTAGGAGAGATGACAATGGATCTAAGGTTAAGCAGAATCATAATGGGCTTAAAGAGTCTCACTGAAAAATACCATGTTTTATATAAGTTGTTTTTGATGTTATTTTATTGATTACATGTTTTAAATAGTGATAAGGACTGAACGTATGATTTCAGTGGTATAGGTAACACCTAGGTGAAGAAGCTTGCTTTATGTTTATCCACCCAGCGACCTCTAATTTTTTGAGTCCTCAATTCTCTCCCAGTCCATCTCCATTGAGTAAATCACTCTCTCCTCTTTTCCATATCTTGACTGCTTGGTAAGGCAATTTATCTCTTTACTCCAGCCTCAGGCTTTGATGGATCTCACCATTGCCACCTTTACTCTAATGCATATGCTACTAAATGAAAGTGGAGAAAAATCACTCCCCATTCTTACTGGGTCTATTAAAAATTTGGTACAAAACTTTAGCTGGGTCCTCACTGCTGCTAAGAAATCCTTCTAAATCTGCCTGGTCAACTCACTATCCAACTCTACACAGAAGCTCTTCCAAACCTTTTCATCCCCCCCTCAAACCTCTCATGGTTCCCCCTCTCTCAATTGAGAATCTTTTTTTTGAATTGTATTTTATTTTTTAGCTGAAATTAAATTTATTTTTAGTTTTCAACATTCATTTCCACAAGATTTTGAGTCACAGATTTTCTTCCCATCTCTCCCCTACCTCCACCCTAGGATGGCAAGCATACTGAATATCCCTGCCCACAAACTGCCGTCTCTTATATCCCGTTAAATCCCCCTTACTTTCTTGTAGAGCAAGATGGATTTCTATACTCCATTGCCTGTATATCTTATTTCCCATCAACTGAAAATATTGTCTCATATTTTACAGAAAAAATTGACCATTCGCCAAAAGCTCCCTCTTGTTTCCTCTTCTTCACCTCATATCACTTAAATTCCTTCTGCTACTATCTCCTCCTTCACCCTTGTTTCACATGATGAAGCACCCTTACTCCTTACCAAGACTAACCCCTTTACCTACTCAAATGATTCATTTCATCCCAGCTCCTTTAACAGAATGATCCCTCTGCATCCCCATTCTATCAATTATTTCCCTGATTCCAAAGATTCCAAAATCTTTCCCTGCCTATTAGCTTATTCTCTACTACCTACAAACATGTCTGTCACCTTCATTCGGAGAAAATCCTCACTTGATCCTTTCATCTCTGCTATCTTTCTGTATCTCTTCTGCCCTTTCTAACTAAACTCTTTGAAAAGACCCTCTACAATAGGTGCCTCCATTTTCTCTCTTCTCACTTTCTTCTTAACTCCTTCCAATTTGGCTTCCAATCTTATCATTCCACCAAAACCATTCTGTCCAAATTGACTAGTTGTCTCTTAGTTGCCATTTCCAATGACCTCTTCTCTATTCTCATATTTTCACCCCTCTGTAGTCTTTGACATTGTTGATCACCCTGTCTTCCTTGACATTCTCTTTAGGTCACCGCTCTCTCTTGGTTCTCCCTCTACATATCTGACTGTTCCTCCTCTGTATCTTTTACTGGTTCTTCCTCCAGATCACATTCTCTAATTGTAGGAATTCCTGAGGATTCTATCCTGGCCTTCTTCTCTTATCCTTATGAATTATTTCAGCTTCCATGGAGTTAATTACTATCTGTATGTTGATGATTCCCAAATCTACCTAAACTGTCCCACAGTCTCTGTTGAATTCCAATCTCACATCTCCAACTCCCTTTCAGACATCTCTGAACTAGATGTCTAGTCGACATCTTAAACTCAATATGTCTAAAACTGAACTCGTCTTACATCCTTAACTTTCTTGCTATCCAATCTTCCACATTACTGGAGAGCATCACCATCCTCTCAGTCCCCCAAGCTCACAACCTAAGAACCATCCCCCACTTCCTATCTCATACCTCCTTCCCCCTACCCTGCCCATATCTAAGCTGCTGCCTAGGCATGTCCATTCTCAAATACGCCCCCCCTTATATCCTCTAACACTCCCACCAGTCTGATGCAGGCCCTCAACATCTCACACCTTGATTATTGCTAGAGCTGCTGGTGGGTCTGCCTTAAATCTCTCCTCATCCCAATCCATCCTTCATTCAGTCCCTTGAGTGATTTTCCTAAAACACAGGTTTGACCATGTTACCGCCCAACTCCATAAACTCTAGTGGCTCTCTATCACCACCAGGATCAAATAGAAAACCCTCTACTTGGCATTCAAAGTCCTTTCCAGTCTTCTTACTCCCTGACATATACTCTTCAATTGAGTGAGACTGGTTGCTTTGCTGCTCCATGAACAAAACACTCTCTCTCAGCTACTGGAATGTCTTCTCACTCTCCCTGATGCCTTGAATGTTCTTCCTCCTTATCTCTGCCTCCTGTCTTCCCTAGTTTCATAAGTGAAATATTTCCCAAGCCCTCTTAATTCTAAACTAAAAATGAATTCTATCTTCTCTCTGACCACATCTCCATAACTGTACTTCACAGATCTGGAGCCTTAATCAAACAAAAATTGCAATTGCTACTAGAAAGGACCTGTCAATCAACCCCTTTATGGCTCTATTCATTATCCCTGTGACTTTCAAAGACAAACACTCCTCACTGGCCACTGGTCCTCTATATGTGTTGTCTTCCCCTATTAGAAGGTAAGCTCCTTGAGGGAAGGGATTATATTGCTTTTGTAATTGCATTCCCAACAGTTAGTACAGTGCTTGGTACATGGTAAACATTCCATAAATTCTTTTATTCATTTTATTAAGCGAGAGAGAACATGGTTTATTCCTGAGAGAAAGTTATGATGCTTTGCCACTAGCAAATTCATATGCTAGCAACTAGGTGGTGCACTGGATTAAAGCCTTGAGCCTGGAGTTGTGAAAACCTGAATTCAACCTGGACCTCAGACACTTCCTAACTATGTGACCTTGGACAAATCACCTAACCTCAGTTTCTTCATTTGTAAAATAAGGATTAATAATAGCACCTACCTCCCTGGGCTGTAGCAAGAATCAGATGAAATGATAATTGTAAAAAGCTTAGCACAGTGCCTGGCACATAGTAGGCCCTATGTAAATGTTAGTTATTACTAGTACTACTACTATGAAGTATATAAGACAGAAAGTATATATTTTTCCTCGTTTCACCATCTTCCCATTTTGTCAAGAAACTAGACTTTTTGTGACATCTCTTGACATAACCGTGTTGTCATTCCTCACTTTAAGTGACATTGCATTAGCTTTCTATTTCTCCTCTAATCTAATTTATTTATTTGCTTTGGGGGTTTCTTACAAAAAGATAGTCTACCAGAGATTTTCCACATTCTCCTTCTTCCTGGGTTCTTGTTCTCCCAAAGTTCTTGCTCTTCAAGTGTCTGTAGTAAAGTTTGGGGTGGTTGTTGAATCACTTGTTTTCTTCTTTGGGCAGTTTTTACTAGTATCTTCCTTACCTTTTAAATTTTATTTACAATTTCTAGTTAAGAGAATCTAGAATTTCTGATATATTTTTGCTTTCCAGATTTCTTCCCACATTTAGAAATTGCCTTTCATTGAGTGAAGTGGAATTCAAGTTTTCTACTGCATATACACTAATTGAATATTGATGTAATCCTAAAATCAATTTTTATTTAAAAAATAAATTTCTCATGTAATTTGGTTTGTTGACATCACCGTAGTTTCCCTCAGTATTCCTCCACTACCCCTCTAAGAGAGCCATCTTGTATCACAAATAGTATTTTAGAGACAAAAAAACAAACAAACACAAATGGGAAAAAAAATCAGCATGTCATCAATATATTGATGAATTCTGAAAATATGCACAATATATAACATTTGTGGACCTGTTACCTCTGCCAAAGGGTAGGGTTGAAGTGTCATATCTCTACTTTTGAGTCATGCTTGTTCTTTATAATTTTGTAGCACCTATTTTGGGGGGTTTTTTATGAGATTGTTCTTTCCATTCTGAGGATTTTTAATAACTTTCTCAAATCCTTTCTGCCAAGATGTTATTTTGCACTTATCCTTCTGGGTATTATTTGACAGTTCTGTATTTCCTCCTATAGTTTTTACCGAGAAGTCAAGCCAACAAACATTTGTTAAATGTCTACTAGGCATTTGGCAATATCCTAAGAACTAGGAATTCAAGCAAACAACAGTTCTTGACTTCAAGGAGCTCACAATCAAATGGAGGAGGCAACACGAACAGATACGTACAAAGACATACATACAAGATAAATTGGAGACAATCTCAGAGGGAAGGAACTAGAAATAAGGGGAACTAGAAAAGGCTTCTTGTAGGAGGTAACATTTTTTTTTTGCTTTTTGGGGGGGCAATTGGGATTAAGTAACTTGCCCAAGGTTACATGGAGAGGTTTTTGTTTGTGTGTAAGTGTCTGAGGCTGCATCCGAACTCAGGTCCTTCTGACTCCAGGGCCAGCGCTCTACTCACTGTGCCACCTAGCCGCCCCAGAAGGTAACATTTTAACTGAGGCTTGAAGGAAGCCAGAGAAGTTGTCTTACCAGGAGGGCAACAGTCATACATGCTATCATTTGCAATTTTTTTTTTTGCCCAGCATTGTGGGAGAAAATATACATTCATTATAGTTATTGTATGTCATCTTTTTCAATTACCATTTTGATGTAAATTAGTTTAATTACTTATTTTAATTATTAGCATATTAGTTGAATTCATGCTGTCAAATTCAAAAAGAAGTTTTCAAAATTCCTAAGTAGACCCATCTCCTTTTCAGGACCATTTAAGATGCTGGTATTGTTTTTGTTTTAAAATAGTATTTCTGGAGTTTTTTTTAATTAAGTAACTGCTTTTAATTCCCTTGGTTTCTTCAACTTTTCCCTCTCCAGATTTTAGTAATTTCTTAATTTCATCTCTTATTTTTATTTATGACTAGCTAGTTCTTGTTAGAAATATGTTGTTGAAGGACTTAAGCTAAGGCTACCATTGAGAAAAAAGAGTATGAAATTCTGAACTGTAACTGAGAAAGATGCTTCTGATTTTTTTTGTAATATTGTACTACTACATAATGAACGTATTCATTTATTCAGCCTATTTCATTCACATTCATGGATTGCCCACTTTGGTGATCAAGGACCGACCACTTAGGCAATAGCATTTCTAGCTAGACAGATTATAGTTCTTCTAATTCATTCCAGTTCATTCTGCTTTCTTGTGGAACAAGAACATGGGGGAGCAACATTCACTCAGCAAGCTGATCATTACAGAGATTTCAAATAGGATCTGGTTGCAACCCCATGAGGCCCTATCTATTTCTTTGATGCTTATGAATCCTTAACCTTCTGACTATTGCATCACACTGGTCATATGCTAACAGAATCAACATTACCTCCAGAATCCAATTTGACAGCATTTCAGGGTTCGATCCAAGATGTTGACTATAATTGACAAGGAAGTCAAGAAGCATTTATTAAGTGCTTACTAAATGCCAAGCACTGTGTTAGACTACTATAATAATCTCAGGGCACATAAGGTTCTCTTAAGCACCTTACCCTCATTGGTTTTGCCAAGGTGAGGAATGAGAGTTGACATGGATAATGGGTTAGGCTTTGATGATACTAATATTATTGCTGTTGTTATAATTACAATTAACATATCTCCCCACCACTAGGCCCAGCCCTGACACCTGCCATTTAAGACTTTCTCCAAGAGACAGTCAGGAACTATATACCTACCTCTGTCCCTCCATGGCATTCAAACCCAAGTCTACCATCCTAAGCCAGCCATTTTTAATAAGCAACCTCCAGAATTTTACAAAAATTCACATAACTAACATTTTCCCCCTTTCCCTTTCTTTTCTAATAAGAAAACCCTCCACTTAGAAAATCTGGATATATGGGAAGAGTGTGGCCTTGGCAGCTGCCAGTTTCTCACTGAAAAACTCTGTGCCTGAGCATTGTCTGGGGGTGGAGCACATTCAGCTTTGATTAATTAAATTGAGTTCCTGGCTGACTTAGGCACAGAGTTGAGTCCTTCATCCATTGTTTGGTTACAAGACTGGGTTCATTTCACTGTAGCACTTTAGCATTTATTAAATAATATCCTCAAAGATACATGGAGAACCCCTACAAATTAGGGACTCCCAATTTCCTGTTATCTCTGTGCCCACCCTACCCCCCTATCTTGCAAACATTTTAGAAGCAGGAAAATTTACAAGATACTGAAGATTCTTCCATGCTTAAGCAATGAGCAAACATTCATTAAGCACTGGAAACCTAAAGATTATTTAATTCAATAAGCATTTATGCACCACCTACTCTATTGGAGACTGTATGGTATAGTAGATTGAGAGAATTAGATTTAGAGTCAGAGGATGTGGACTCAATCTCAGATTGACTGCTTACCACCTATGTGACTTTGGGAAGGTCAAACCTACCTCCCTGAGTCTCACTTTCCACATCTGTAAAATAAAGACAAACTAGATGATGTCTATTAGAATTCCTACCAGCCCTTAACTTATGGATAAGGCACTAATTGTCCTAGGTGCTAGGGATACAAAGACAAAACAAAACAAAACAAAAGCAGTCCTTACTTCCAAGAAGTTAATATGCTTCTGTAACTTTCTAATTTTTCTTCAATTTTCTTTTTTAAAACATTTAATTATTTTTCTATTCCAAATTCTCACCCTCCCTCCACCTCTTCCCCCACTCATTCAGAAGGCAAGGAATATGATACCTATTATACATATGAAGTCATACAAAGCATATTTCTTCATTAGCCATATTTTGGGGAAGAAGAGCAAAAAATGAAAAAAGAAAAAAAAAAAACATGCTCCAGTCTGCAATCTGAGTCTATCAGTTCTCTATCTGTAGGTTGAAAGCATTTTTTACCATGAATATTTTGGAGTTTTGGTGGATTGTTGTATTGATGAAAGTTGTTAAATCTTTTATAGTTGATTATGGATACAATATTGCTATTACTATGTACATTGTTCTCCTGGTTCTACTCAGTTTGCTTTGAACCAGTTTGTAATTATATTCCCAGGCTTTTCTGACCTTTTCATCATATCTTATAGTACAATAGCATTGCATCATATTCATATACCATAATTTGTTCAGCCACTACCCAGTTGTTAGGCATCCCCTCAATTTCCTTTTTTTTTCTTTGCCACTACTAAAAGAACTACTATATATATTTACATATGAGTCCTTTTTTTTCCTTTTCTTTTATCTCCTTTGGGTCTAGATCTAGTAGCAGTATTGCTGCATCAAAGCTTCATTTTTTTCAGCCTCCTAAAATAAACTATCTTAAGAGGCAACTAGGTGGCTCAGTGAATAGACCGCCGGCTCTGGAGTCAGGAGGACCTGAGTTCAAATCCAGCCTCAGACGCTAAACTCTTCCTAGCTGTTTGATCTTTGGCAAGGCACTTAACCCCAATTGCCCTGCTTTTCCCCCTCCAAAAATCAAAAAACCAACCAAACAAAAGAAGCTACGTTAGCCACAAATAAACGTATTTTACCTCCCTGCTAATCATTTGGGACTGGCGAGGTGGACAACTCTAACAAAGTCAAGATTGCCCTTCTGAACCTGGACCCTTAGAGCAAAATCTCCATGGCATTCCTCAGACTCAAATTCATGTTCAGTATTCTCTTATGATTCTGAAGATTGAGAGTAGCAGCAACACATGCAGGAGTTTACATTGGCAAGTCAGGTGGAAAGGTCTGATGGTGCTTAAGTTACTTTTGAAGCTTCTGTGCTGACTGAAGCCTCAGATATCAATCACACACCAGTCACTCCCAGCAGAAGACTAAGGGTGACACTCCATTAACTGGCCATGGGGCAGAGTCACAAGTCACTCTCTCCTCACAATCTCTGCCTCTCCAATAAGGAGACAAAACAATGGGGACAGACAATTTCCTGGCAAGATTGGATGCATCTGGCTTGTAGGAGCAGGGAAATAAATAGCCAGAAGGTTAGGGGCTCACATAGGCTCTCTCAAGGCTCTCTGTGTCTCATGTCCTAAACAGAGAGATGTCAGCACATTGGCACACGATGGTACCTCTGTAAGCATGGAGTGAAGGGGAGGGTGGCATTTTACACACATCTCTCCAGCAGGGTCAGTTATTCCTGTTTCACCTGAAGACATCCTCCTCATTTGGGATCTGTCTTTCCCTCATGTGACAGACCTGGAGGCACAAACAGAATCTGACTTCTTGGTGGAGTTTTTGTTTTTGTTTTGTTTTAGTTTTTAGTTAGTTCATTTTGTTTGTTTTTCAAGAATCACAGAACTCAAGAATGTTAGAGCTAGAAGTTAATTGAAGGATCATCTAGTATAACCCTTTCATTTTACAGATGAAAAACTGAGGTCCAGAGAGAAAAAACTAGCCCAAGAGTACCCCGCTGGGACAGGACCAAGGCTCAAACCCAGGTACCTTTATTCTGTCACCCAATAGAATATGAGTTTCTAGAGGGCAAGAGTTGTTTCTTTTTTTTTTCTTTGTACCCTAATGCTTAGAACAGTGCCTAACAGTTAATAAATGTATGTTGATTG
This sequence comes from Gymnobelideus leadbeateri, assembly GCA_011680675.1. NCBI lineage: Eukaryota > Metazoa > Chordata > Mammalia > Diprotodontia > Petauridae > Gymnobelideus > Gymnobelideus leadbeateri. Next base: position 57,356 of record WOXC01003497.1, read on the forward strand.
AGTGACTGATTTTGTATTTATTGTTTCCTCTAACAGAATGTAAGCACCATGTGGGCAGGGAACTGTTCATTTTTGCCTTTTTATCCCCATCACCTGGTAAGGACCCTCATGCTTGTTGATTGAATGATTGACTAAAATCTTATGCTGGTCCCTTGTACCCACAACTCCTGGTGCATATGTTCCAGCTCCTCTTATAACTCCATTGCCCTTCTTCTTCACCCACACATGAGCTGTTTATTTGAAAGAGAATTCATCTGGGGCTTTATCTGCCTTTGCTGGGTTTTTCGGGCGGCTTTAGCTTCCCTTCCAAGAGTGACTCACTAGTAGAGAAGGAACTCTTCCTTCAAAAAGGATGGCCTGGCTATTACAGCATTTTCTATGGAAAGAAGAAAGACTTTTACTGTATTCCTCAAAGAAGCAGAAGGCCTGATCTTCTTTTCTCCTGCCTTCATATGGCAGCCAATTTTCAAGACCTCCCTTTCACTAGTGTTTGTAACTACTATAAACCAATCCACCAAGATCATGCCCAGTTTCCAAGACCTTATGATCTCACCATGTAGACATCCACACACCTAAGTCATTGTTACAAGGCACAACCAACCATGGAATTAAATGGTCATTATTGCTTATGTGCAGTGATCACATGGCTATTTATGCTATGCAGATTATATGATTATTTGGAGTTCTCATAGGTTAGTGGGCAATTTGTGTCGTTCAATCCCATGGTAACACTTTAGATTGTAAGGGGCACAAATAATCATGTAATTGTTTTGAACAAAATGCCTAGTATAGCTCCTTAATAATTACAGGCCCTATTCAGCAAAAATTCACCATGACCTTAAACAGCAAAGAAGGTCACAGTGTCTGCTTTTGCAAGCGATGAGTGGGACTTATTCATTTTACTTGATTGCCAAAGCAGTTATTCTTTCCCTGGTTATTTTGGAGAGGATTTAGCTATGTGATTTCACTGGTGTAGAGAACTCAGTGCAGGGACTCCTTCCGCCAAAGCAGATTGGCACCTGTCTATAGCTTGCAGTCTTAAAACTTCCTGGAGGCACAGCAAAGCTATCAATCCGCCAACTTTTACTAAGCACCTACTACGTGCCAGGCACTGGCTAAGTTATTGCTCATTGTCCTTCAGCTTTTACATATCAGAGGCAGTACCTGAACCCAGGTCTTCCTAACTCTAAAACAATTCTTTCAACTATACTCTAGTGCCCCAGTCCCATAGTTCTTTTACATTTTTACCCTGTGAGGGGAAAAGAAATATCCCACTTGACAGATGAGAAAATTAAAATCTAAAGCTGTTGAAGGACTTTCTCAAGGTCGTATGACTTATTAGTGTACAGGAGGTCCCAGAACGCACATTTTTTTTTTTTGCTCCAAGTTCAGGGATCTTTACCTCAAACTCTTATTCAAATAAAGCTCTTCATCCTGGTCTGTCTGGTTCTTGGATTGAAAAATAAATGTAGGAAAGTTGAACTTAGGCAGATTCTATCTACTTCCTCACAGCCTCCAAAAGTCCTTAGTGGTTTAGTTAGCATCACCCTTATGCCCACCTGTATGATTTGGTCTCTCACCAATAAGTACAGCACAGGAAGAGAGAAATGAAGTCACCATGGGTCAAACCTTCTCTCTATATTTACTGCTACTATTGGAAATAAATATACATTTCCACAGAGGTAGTTCCAAACTCCATTCTTAAAAGTGATAGGAATGAGAGGGAAGACACAGCAAATACATTATTACCTGTAGGTAGAGCATATTTTTCCAGTTATTTTTAAAAGGAGATATAGTTCGGTGCAGAGCACTAACCAGGGAACATGTTTAGATGCTCACAATCAGAAAAGAAACAATGTAATAATTAATTAATCAATCAATATTTATTAAGCACCTACTATATGTCAAGCACTGTGCTGGCATTATAAAAAGAGGCAAGAGACAGCCTGAGTCTTTAAGGATCTTACAATCTAATGGGGGAGACAACATGTAAACAAATACATACAAGGCAAGCTGTGTACAGGATAAATAGGAAATAATTAACAGAGGGAAGGCATAGGAATTAAGGGGTTGAAGGTTTCCTGTGGAAAGGCAGGTTTCAGTTGGGACTTAAAGAAAGCCAGAGAGGTCAGTTATTGGAGCAAAAGAGGAACGGGGTATAGCCAGAGAGAATACCCAGAGTCAAGAGATGGAGTGTCTCGTTCATGGACAAGTCAAGAGGCCAGGGTCACTGGTTTAAAATGTATATGTCAGGGCCAGCTAGGTGGTGCAGTGAATAGAGCACCACCCCTGGAGTCAGGAGGACCTGAGTTCAAATCCAACCTCATACACAACACAAAAACTAACCATGTGACCTTGGGCAAGTCACTTAACCCCAATTGCCTGCCTTCCCCCCTCCAAAAAGAAAAAAAAAACCTGAAAATGGATATGTCAGGGAGTACAGAGTAAGAAGACTGGATTGATAGGAGTGGGCTGGGTAAAGAAGAGCTTTGAATGCCAAGTAGAGCATTATGTATTTGCTCCTCAAAGCAATAAGAACCACTAGAGTTTATTAAGTAGGGGAGTGATCTAATCGGACTGGTATTTTAGGAAAATCACTCTAGTGGCTGAATGCAGAATGGACTGGAGTGGGGAAAAGAATTGAGACAAGCAGACCTACCAGCAGGCTATTGAAATAATCAAGGCACGAGGACATGAGAGCCTGTGCTAGAGTAGGGCCAATGTCAGAGGAGAGAAGGGGGAGTACTGGAGAGCTGTTACAAAAGTGAAATTGACAAGCCTTGGCAATAGATTGGTATTGTGTGGGGCTTGGGGATGAGAGACAGTGAGGAATCTAGGACAAGTTCTAGGTTGTGTACTTGAGGAACTGGGAGGATGGTGATGTCCTTTTCAGTAATAGGTAAGATAAGAGTGGGGAGTGTTTAGGGAGAAAGATAAAGAGTTCTATGTTCCATATACTGAGTTTAAGATGTCTACTAGGCATTCAGTTTGAGATATCTGAAAAGCAAAGATTGAAGGTCAAGAATCTTAAACTAGGAGTCAGAAGATGTGAGTTCAAATACTATACTCATAACATGGGGCAGCTTTGAGAGTCATATACCTTCTCTAGACCTGTTTCCTTGTCTGTAAAATAAGAAAAATGGTGATCTCTAAAGCCCCTTCCATTTCTAAAATCTCATGCCTCTGTGAATGGGTAAAGTTTATATCACATTTGCAACATGATAAAGTGGAAGGAATAATGGATTTGGAGATGTGAATCCTTACACTGACTCAATCTGTGTGACTATGAGCAAGTCACTTCAATTTCCTGAGCCTCAATTTCCTCATCTATAAAATGGGAACAATAATGTTACTTCACTCACAAGGTTATGAGAAAAGCATCTTACAGGCTTAAATGCAATATGCTTAAAGCAAGAAAAAGTGTGATGCAAATAGAAAAAGTTCTGGATTTGCTGTTGGATGACAGGTTCAAATTGACTGTCACCTAATACCTGTGTGACTTGAGTATTCTGTTTCATTTCTCTGGGCAACACTTTCTTTACCTATAAAATGAGGGTTGTTGGACTAAATTTTCTTTAAGTTTTCTTCCAGCTTTAAGTCTATGACTCTACATACAGGTGGTATAGAAATGAGCTATGATTATCACAACTAGGAACAAAAAGGTCTATTCATTACTTAATGGTAGAAATCCAGTTATTAAAGAAGATATAACCACTCTCTGAATACAGTCAATCCATTTTGTGTTCTGTTCTCACTTTAATTTTTAACAATGTTTTATTGATGCTTTCTTTAAAAAAAAACTTACTTTGTCACTTGCCAGTTTCCATCCCCCACCCTCAATATGCCAGAACATTCCCTTGTAACTAAGTTCAGATAAATAAACTATAAATTCAAATAAATAAAACAAAATGCATATTACATGTTGTTGACATTGGAGAATGGAAGCCAGTACCCTCATTTGTGAATCCATCCCCACTACCATCATGACCACCATGTCCCCTCAAATGGTGACAACCTAAAACACTGAACCCAAGAGCTTTGGGAAAAGCAATGTTCCATCCTAATCCCACCAGATCTACCTCTACCACCACCACCCCATAGTTATTGTGGCGGTGATTATAGAGAAGAAGCCCACCTTTATCATCACATTCAGCACCAAGTATTGACCATCTGCCTTCAACAGACAGATAAATGGGCACGGAAACACTAGGAGTGGCAGCATCCCTACATCACTGGTCCTACTTGCAAACTAGCTCATGGCCATCATTCAGACAAATGGCTCCTGTGGAAAAGAGAGGAGCCATCCATGTCAACTGCCAACCAACTATCACACACAGGACAGGAAAGTCAATATAACTGAAGAAGCAAGGAGCCTTGAGGGAAAGAGAGGAGGTAGCATGTACCAACTAAGTCAAACTACTCATGCCACCTCTTAGACCCTAATGAAGATAGCTCAGGACCCTAAACCTAAGAGTCTTGGGGACAGCAATGATTGCAGCCCAGTACCCTTAGCTGGCATCCTGTGGAAGTGCAGCCTGGCAAGTTTTGCAGGTGCCATCCCCACAGTTCCTGAAGATACAGAAAAGAATATTCTTTCCACCAATATCCTTGATGATGTCAAATTGTTCAACATAAGAAACTACAGATCTATATCAATCACAAGATTCTCATCATTTCCCACATGGCTCTTTTCCTGGACTTCATCATCCATCAATCTGTAAGATAAAATCAAAACTGAAATTCTCACCCTCTCAATTCTCCTTCTTGGGTTGCAGAATTTGATCATGCCCTTGGTTGCCCCATACTGGTTAATCTCTCACATTGCTTTTTCAGCATCTTTTTTTGAAACATCTTACACCAATAGGAGAGGGACTGCCATCCCTTTCCCTATCACGTCCCAATCACCCTATCACCCCAAAGATGCTTTTTTTGACTCTGAAATGATTTAGCCAGTAGAAATGACAAGGAAGAAGAAGCATTTAACATCTGCTTTGCCACTGGACCCTAAGGAACATTGAATCTTTCTATCTGTCTTGTAACTGAAGCCTTCTAAATGTGTTGTTTTCCTCATTGAAACGTGAGTTCCTGAAGATGGCAGAGTAGAAACAGCATGTCCAAGGTGCTCTCCCCCAAGATCACCTCCAAACCTTGTAAAAGGGGACCCTGAACAATTTCTGGAGCTCCAGCACCCACAGAACGACAGAGAAGTTAACCTCCCACTGAAGACAGCTGTAATGGAAATGCAGATTTAAAGATCTTCCCTGCCCCTAGCTTAAGTGCACCTGGAGCTTGTGGTGGGAGGCTTGTTTTTCAGGAAAGCCCACACCTTGATACTTTGTGATTGGGCAGTGGGTCAAGGAGGTTGTTACAATCTTTGAGCCAGGAGAAGGCTGTATAAACTCTGATGAGGGGCTTTGCTTTGGGGCTCACTTTGAGAAGTGTTGTGTGATTTGACCAGATGAGACTCTGGGAAGCCATTGTTGAGAGCCCCCCGGCTTTGAAAACCCAGATGTTGATGCTTCCCTCTCTGGTAACTGTGATTTGGTATTGATATAATGTTTGGACAGTTTGGAAGCCTGTCTGTTTGATCTGTAAGTTCTGTAACTCTGAAGTTTGGGGTGCTGACCTTTTTCCCCTGAACTAGGTAATGTGTGTTTGTTTGATTAAAGTAAGCTTGTTAACCCATTTTGAGTTGCTTTCCTTTTGAAAAGCAGATCCAAGAACCTGTGTTGGCAGTTACCCTGGGGATGTTGGGGTGCTTGCTGCTACAAAATGGCGACGAGGGATGGGATCTGCTGAGTAAAAGGAAAGTATGGGGGCTGGGATATTTGTTTGTTTCCCAGTTGTGGTAGCTGTGATTCTGTGGAGCCATGGAGCAGGAGAGAAAGACCTGCATGCTGACTTCACTGAGCTGAGAGCAGGAATGGTGAGCTGCCTGCATGGAGACCTGTGGAGAAGCCTGGAGCTGCTGCCTTCTGCTGGAGGAGAAGGAACCCAGGAGTTTGGAGTTCAGCCACAGGACAAGATAAGGACTGTGTGGCAAAGCAGGGGCACTGAATGTGTTTCCTTGCTGCATCCCACAGTTTGGGACCCAGGGGGAGGATGGACTTGTGACTGGTGGGTGGGGTGAAGTGCCATGGACCCCAAGGACCCCACTTTGGTTTTGTTGCCCAGCTCCCTCTCTGGACTTGGAAGCAGGGGCTGGAGCAGTGTTGTGGGAAGGACACCCCCCTCCTCCCAAGAGTACTTTATGTGATAATGCTTTGTATTTTGTGAATTGATGTGAAAATGCAATGTACTTTGTTTAAGACCCAGTGGCCACTTTGGTAACTTTAAATGTACCTTGAAAATATGACTTAAGAGATGGTTAGTGCTAATTGAAATGTAAATTGTCTATGCTATGGGCATACTTAGTAAGACTTTACTGAATAAGTGACTAATTGTACTTTGCGATATTGTTACAGATAAGAGACTAATTGAGTTAATCAAGACTTTGCCCCATGAGTGGAAGACTTGTACTTTGAAAACTGATGTAACTGATTGAGTTAACTTAAGAGTGACTATTTTTTTTATTTTACTGATAAGTTACTGAGTTAACATTTGCCCCATGAGTGGAAGACTTGGACTATTGTATTTTGAGATTATATTGTGATTTTCTTATGTACCTGGAAAACGTGACCTAAGAGATGTTTAGTGCTAATTCAAATGTAAATTGTGTATGCTATGGGCATGATAGATCCTGGGGCCGAATGTAATGGAAATGCAGATTTAAAGATCTTCCCTGCCCCTAGCTTAAGTGCACCTGGAGCTTGTGGTGGGAGGCTTGTTTTTCAGGAAAGCCCACACCTTGATACTTTGTGATTGGGCAGTGGGTCAAGGAGGTTGTTACAATCTTTGAGCCAGGACAAGGCTGTATAAACTCTGATGAGGGGCTTTGCTTTGGGGCTCACTTTGAGAAGTGTTGTGTGATTTGACCAGATGAGACTCTGGGAAGCCATTGTTGAGAGCCCCCCGGCTTTGAAAACCCAGATGTTGATGCTTCCCTCTCTGGTAACTCTGATTTGGTATTGATATAATGTTTGGACAGTTTGGAAGCCTGTCTGTTTGATCTGTAAGTTCTGTAACTCTGAAGTTTGGGGTGCTGACCTTTTTCCCCTGAACTAGGTAATGTGTGTTTGTTTGATTAAAGTAAGCTTGTTAACCCATTTTGAGTTGCTTTCCTTTTGAGGAGCAGATCTAAGAACCTGTGTTGGCAGCTACCCTGGGGATGTTGGGGTGCTTGCAGCTACAACAGCCCAGCAGCCCTACCGGGAGTGGCCAGCACAGCACTCAGGGAGCCAAATCCAGGTCCGTGAGAGCCTCGGGTTTAGCCCCAGGGCGGCTGGGCCAGCAGCCAGCTGGAGGGACCCCAGAACAACAGAAGCTGTGGGCGATCCCAGAATTATCAACACAGACATGCATAGGACAAAGTGAGAGGTTAGTGCCCTATGGATAGTCCCCAGTATTTGGGGAACACGTCGGCTTCCTCCCCTAGAAGCCACTCAGGAGACACACCATTTTGCAGTTTCAGTGGCAGCTCCAGCCCCTGGCGTGCAAACTGTAGGGAGATCCAGTGATCAGTCTTGGGGGTTAATCACTCTTGCTTTAACCTGTTTGGATCTGGATTGTGATCTGGGGGGACATCTGGGGTGGGCATCCAACTTGCCAGAAACGGAAGTTGTAAAGACCCCAACATTTGGGAAAGAAGCTCCCCTGTCTGGTGGCAGAGCCCTACTTTGGCAAAAAGCCCAAAAGTCAAGTAATTAAGTGGCAACATGCCTAGGCAAAGGAAACAAAATAAACAGAAAAACACAACATTAGACTCCTATTTTGGGGGCAAAGAGTATGGAAGCATGGAACAGGAGGAGGAATGTGAGGTCAGAAATCCTGCATCAAAAGCCCCAAAGGAAAATATGAGCAGGTTACAGGCCATAGAGGACCTTAAGAAAGACTTTAAAAATCAAATAAGAGAAGTGGAGGAAAAATTGGGAAGAGAAATGAGAAGGATGCAGGAAAAGTATGACATGAGGGTCAACAGCCTGACTGAGGAAAATAACACCTTAAAAAATAGACTGGCAAAGGAGGCCCAAAATGGCAATGAGGAGAAGAATGCCTTAAAAAGCTGAATTTGCCAGATGGAAAAAGAATCTCAAAAGCTCACTGAGGAGATACATTCCGTCAGAGTTAGACTGGAGCAAATGGAAGCTAGTGACTTTATGAGAAAGCAAGATTCTGTTAAACAGATCCAAATAAATGAAAGAATGAAAGGCAATGTGAAATATCTCATGGGAAAAACCACGGACCTGGAAAATAGATCTAGGAGGGATAATTTAAAAATTATTGGACATGGGGCGGCTAGGTGGTGCAGTGAGTAGAGCGTGGGCCCTGGAGTCAGAAGGACCTGAGTTCAGATCTGGCCTTAGACACAATGCACACACAAATAAAACCTAGTCGTGTGACCTTGGGCAAGTTGCTTAACCCCAATTGCCCTCCAAAAGGCAAAAAAAAAAAAAAAACAACATTATTGGACTACGTGAAAGCCATGATCAAAGAAAGAACCTAGAAATCACCCTTCAGGAAATTCTCAAGGAAAATTGCCCTGATGTTTTAGACCCAGAGGGCAAAATAGAGGTTGAAAGAATCCACAGATCAACTCCTGAAAAAGATCCCAAAAAGAAAACTCCCAGGAATATTATAGCCAGGTTCCATAATTCCCAGATCAAGGAGAAAATACTCCAAGCAGCCAGGAAGAAACAATTTCAATATTGTGGAAACACAATCAGAATAGCACAGGACCTGGCAGCTTCTATACTGAGGGTTGAAGGGCATGGAATATGATATTCCAGAGGGCAAAAGAGCTGGGAATGAACCCAAGGGTCACCTACCCAGCAAAACTGAATATTTTGTTTCAGGGGAAAATATGGTCATTTAGTGGAATAGAGGACTTTCAAGCATTCTTGAGGAAAAAGCCAGAGTTGAATAGAAAATTTGACATCCAGACACAAGAAGCAAGAGATGCCTGAGAAGGCAATCAGGGAAAATAAATCAAAAGGAACTTATCAAAGTTGAACTATTTACATTCCTACATGGAAAAACAATAACTGTGACTGATGAAACCTTTCTCAGTATGAAAATAATGGAAGAAGGGTATATGGGCATATGAATACATATGTGAATGTGTGTATATATGTTTACAGTTATACATGGATAGAGGGCATAGGTTGAATTTGTTGGGAAGGGATGGTACTTAAGGGGTGAAATTACGAGGTGAGAGAAGAAAGTGGCAAGAGGAGATGGGGAGAGACAGGGTAGGGTAAACTATCTCATGTAGAAGAAGCAAGGGGAAGTGGCTGCAGAGGAGGGGTAGAACAGGAAGGCAAAAAGGTAAAATCATATTCTCATTGAATTTGGCTCAGGGAGAGAATGGCATACATACTAAATGGGATATCTCACCCTGCAGCAGAGTAGGAGGAAGGGTTGAGAGGGGAGGTTGGAAGTACCCACCTTCGAAGAGGGACAGTATCAAAGTAGGAAATTGACCAGGTAGGGGGTGGGATGGGTGGGAGGAAATTATAAGCAGCCTTGTACAATATATTTACTATGGTAATGTTTTGCATAGCTATACATATACAACACATACTGAATTACTTATCTTCCCAGAGGGAATAGGTGACAAGGGAGGAAGGGAATGGATCTGAAATTCGAGGTTTTAAAATTAAATGTTCCAAATATTATTAATACTATTTTTCATGTAATTGGGAGATAAGATATGCAGGCATTGGGGCACAGAGACTCACCTTGCTCTGATGGAAAAGTCGAAGGGCGTATGGGAGAAGATATGGGAGAGAGCAGATTGGATGAGGGGATATCTTGTGGGACTGCTATTCTAGGGTGGTGGGTAGGGGAAAAATGGGGAAAAAATTGTAACTCAAAATCTGGCAGAAATGGATGATGTAAACCAGAAGTTAATAAAGCATTTAAAAAAAAAAGAAAAGAAAGAAAGAAACGTGAGCTCCTTGTTGGGCAGAGCCAAAATGGCAGAGTAGAAACAGCACTTCCAAGGTGCTCTCCACACCACTTCCAAACCATGTAAAAGGGGACTCTGAAAAACTTCTGGAGCTCCAGCACCCACAGAATGACACGGAGAAGCTAACCTCCCACTGAAGACAGCCCAGCAGTCCTGCAGGGAACGGCCAGCACAGCGCTTTCAGAGCGGGAAGCACAGTGCATTGGGAACCAACAGCACAACACTCAGGGAGCTGAGATCAGGCACGTGTCAGTCGCAGTTTTAGCCCCAGGGCAGCTGGGCCAGCAGCCAGCTAGAGGGACTCCAGAACACCAGCAGCTGTGGCAATTCCAGAATTATCAACACAGATATGCCTAGGACAAAGTGAGAGGTTAGTGCCCTATGGACTTTGGGACCAGTATTTGGGGAACAATTCAGCTTCTTCCCCTGGGGGTGAGAAGTGGCTGAGGAGACATGGCACAGAGGACATTTTGCAGCTTCAGTGGAAGCTTCAGCTCCTGGCCTGCAGACAGTAGGGGGATCTAGCAATCAGTCTTGGGGGTAATCACTCTTGCTTTGCCCTTCTTGGATCCGGATTGCAGTCTGGGGTGAAGATCTTGAGGTCTGTGACCAGCTTGCCAGAGCCTGTGGAGGCTTTAGAGAGGGCACCCAACTGGTACCTCCAGCAGCTGAGAAAACCCCAGCATTTGGGATGAAGCTCCGCTGGCTGGTGGCAGTGTCCTACTGTGGCAACAGGCCCAAAAGTCAAGTAATTGAGTGGCAACATGCCTAGGCAAAGGAAACAAAATAAGCAGAAAAATGCAACATTAGACTCCTATTTGGGGGGCAAAGAGGATCAAAGCATGGAACAGGAGGAGGACTGTGAGATCAGAAATCCTACACCAAAAGCTCCAAATGAAAATATTAGCTGGTTACAGGCCATAGAGGACCTTAAGAAGCAGATAAGAGAAGTGGGGGGAAAATTGGGAAGAGAAATGAGAAAGATGCAAGAAAAGTATGAAATGTGAGTCAGCCTGACTGAGGAAAATAACACATTAAAAAATAGAGTAACTCAAATGGCAAAAGAAGCTCAGAAAGGCAAAGAGGAGAAGAATGCCTTAAAAAGCCGAATTTGCCAGATGGAAAAAGAATCTCAAAAGATCACTGAGGAAAATCATTCCTTCAGAATAAGACTGGAGCAAATGGAAGTTAGTGACTTTATGAGAAATCAAGACTCTGTTAAGCAGATCCAAACAAATGAAAGAATAGAAGGCAATGTGAAATATTTCATGGGAAAAAACCATTGACCTGGAAAATAGATCCAGGAGAGATAATTTAAAAATTATTGGACTACCTGAAAGCCATGATCAAAGAAAGAACCTAGAAATCACCCTTCAAGAAATTCTCAAGGAAAATTGCCCTGATATTTTAGAACCAGAGGGCAAAATAGAGGTTGAAAAAATCCACCAATCACTTCCTAAAAAAGATCCCAAAAAGAAAACTCCTAGGAATATTGTAGCCAGGTTCCACAATCCCCAGATCAAGGAGAAAATATTACAAGCAGCCAGGAAGAAACAATTTGAATACTGTGGAAATGCAATCAGGATAGTGCAGGATCTGGCAGCTTCTACACTAAGGGATCAAAGGGCTTGGAATATGATATTCCAGAGGGCAAAGGAGCTGGGATTAAAACCAAGAATCACCTACCCAGCAAAACTGAGTATCATGTTTCAGGGAAAAATATGGTCATTCAGTGGAATAGAGGACTTTCAAGCATTCTTGATGAAAAAACCAGAGTTGATTAGAAAATTTGACATTCAGGTACAAGAAGCAAGAGTTTCTTGAGAAGGTAAACAGGGAAAAGAAATCATAATGAACTTATCAAAGTTGAACTATTTACATTCCTACATGGAAAAACTATAACTGTAACTGATGAAACTTTTCTCAGTATGAAAATAGTTGAAGAAGGGTATATGGACATATGAATGCATATGTGAATGTATGTATGTATGTATATATATATATATATACACACATATATATATATATACATATATACATGTTTACAGGTATACATAGATAGAGGGCACAGGTCAAATTTAATAGAAAGGGATGATACTTAAAAGGTGAAATTAAGAGATGAGAGAGGAATATAACAAGAGGATATGGGGAGAGACAGAATGGGGTAAACTATCTCATATAGAAGAGGAAAAGGAAATGGTTACAAGGGAAGGGAAGAACAGGAAGGCAAAAAGGCAAAACCTTATTCTCATTGAATTTGGATCAGGGAGAGAATGACATACATACTAAATAGGATATCTCACCCTATAGGAGAGTAGGTGGGAAGGGGATTAGAGGGGGCATGATGGAAGGCAGGGCAGGAGGGAAGTGGGGAAGGAAATTTGGAAGCACCCACTTTTGAAAAGGGACAGGATCAAAGTAGGGAACAGATCAAGTAGGAGGTGGGATAGGAGGGAGGGAAATATAGTCAGTCTTTTGCAATATATCTACTATGGTAATGTTTTGCATAGCTACACATGTACAACTTATACTGAATTGTTCATATCCTCAGTAAGGGTGGGTGACAAGGGAGGAAGGGAATTAATCTGGAATTCAAAGTTTTAAAATCAGATATTTAAAAATACATAAATACTATTATTAATACTATTTTACATATAATTTGGAAATAATATATAGGCATTGGGACACAGAGATTCACCTTGCCCTACTGAAAAAGTCGAAGGTATGGGAGAAGATATGGGAGAGAGCAGATGGGATGAGGGGATATCCTGTGGGACTGCTGTTCTGGGGTGGGGGGTAGGGAAAAAATGGGGAAAAGACTATAACTCAAAATCTGATGAAAATTGATGTAATGATGTAAACCAGAAGCTAATAAAACATTTGGAAAAAATAAATAAATAAAAGGAAGAGAAAAAACACTAGGAAACATAGGAATAAAAAGAGTTTTTCTTAAAATGACAAGTAGTATCTATCTAAAACAAAGAGTATGCATCATCTGTAATGGTGCTAAACTAGAAGCCTTTCCAATAATATTAGGGGTGAAGCAAGGATATCCCTTATCATTATTACTATTCAATGTTGTACTATAAATGCTAGGTATAGCAATAAGACAAGAAAAGTAAATTGAAAGAAATAGAATAGGCAATGAGAAAAAAAACAAACGCTACTCTTTGCAGATGATATGATGATATACTTAGAAGACTCCTAGAAAATCAACTTAAAAACTAGTTGAAATAATTAACAACTTCCACAAAGTTATGGGATACAGAATAAACTCACATAAATCATTATCAACAAAACTCAACAGGAAGAGATAGAAAAAGAAATTTTACTTTAAAAAATACAGATAGGATAGGATATTTGGGAGTCTACCTGCCAAGACACATGCAGGAATTATATAAATAAAATTAGAAAGCACTCTTCATATAAATACAGTTCTAAATAATTAGAGAACTATAAATTGCTCATGGGTAGGATGAGCCAATGGAGCAGCTAGGTGATATAGCAGATAAAGCTCTGGGCTTGGAGTCAGGAAGATCTGAGCTCAAATATGAACTCAGACACTTGCTATCCATGTGACCTTGGACAAGTCATTTAATCCCTATTTGTTTCAGTTCTTCATCTATAAAATGGAGACATATTGGAGAAGGAAATGGCAAACCACTCCAGTATCTTTGCCAAGAAAATCCCATGGACAAAAATCCATGGGTCCATGTAAAATCAGATATGACTGAACAACAATAAGAGTAAGCCAATATTTTTTAAATGACAATACTCCTTAAAATGCTTTACTTATTCAGTGCCCTAACAATCAAACTACCAAAAAATTATTTTATGGAACTAGAAAAATAATAACAAAATTCATCTGGAGGAAAATATCAAGGGAATGAATGAAAGAAAAATGTGAAGGAAGGAGGCTTAGCAATACCAGATTTCACACTGTACTACAAAGTGGTAATGATCAAAAGAGTCAAGGTCAGAGGAGAAAAAATTCACCTTAATATGTTGGGAAATATGGAGGATCAAAGGAAAATGAGAGCCTAAATCCTCATATCTTTTTGTAAGAAAAGAAAAAACATTGATTATTGGTATGATTGTTACATGATTATTACATGACATTTTTCAGTCATGGAAAATTGTTATTTTCTTAGAAAAACTTTCATTGTTTTATCACTAAGGCTCATTAAAATAAGCCAGAACGGTCCTTTAGGGATCTTTTAGATGCTCCCTATGCTTAGTTTTCCCCTCCAAAGAATAATATTTTCAATGATATAGGACTTTGACAGCATGGTGAAAGTATAATAGGAATAACTATTATAATGTCGATATAGTGGTGTTTGGGAAGAGACATTCCAATACTGATCTGAAATTTCTTGAGTGTGAGTACTCTCTCTGCTAATGCAGAACATGATTCTTGTAGGAAAATCAGCCTAGATGAAGCAGCAAGGCACCCTGAGGGAGAGAGAGGAGGTGCCAGGCAAGCCAAACAACTCATCTTCCCTCAGAACCTCAAATGGCCCTGAACCTATAAGAGTTGGAGATAGGATTGATTGCAGTCCAGTTTTGGAGACTTGCTCTGGTTAAAAATTTCATCACACCATAGCTGACCTGGTAATTAGGTCCTTTAAACTAATTAAGCTGGTTTCAGATAATAGACATGATGTGCATCTCCAAGTTCATGACCAAGCATTTTGGATTGGTAGGACATGAGATACCTTAGGATCTACTGACACAGCTTCAAGAACCCACGGTCTTCTCTCCATTTCATCAGAGGAGGATTTTATTGGGAGAGATTATTATGTTTAAAATGTTATGTGTTATTTTATATTTTAACAAAGGATTCCTGGGCAGAGCCAATTAGAGGCAGCAACCAAGCTGACCTCTCTCAACATTTCTCTCCAAACAACTTTAAAATGATGCCTCAAATCAAATTTTGGAGTGGCAGAGTCAGTCAGGGTGAGACAATTTTCCAGCCCATGAAAACTTAGGAGGTCAGCAGGAAAGGTCTGTAAGAAGAGGCCTGTCTGGAATGCACACAGGCAGTGCCAGCAGTAATAGCAGCTTCAGGAGCTCTCAGCCCAGAGATGGTAAAGTTAGGAGGGAGGAAGTTTGGACAAGTAGAAAGAGATTAAAGGAGACTCTTTGTGGAACTGGGTATATCTGGTTCTGATTGGCAACTCTATTGCCCAAAAGCCATTTGGTGTCCCATTTCCTGTGTGGAGAAGAGCACTTGTAGTCTGTCACAAGGGAGCAGGAGCCCTGATGCCAGTTCCAAAGCACAAAGGAGCATGAGCACTTGTGCCTGCAGGATAGCAGGGGACCCAGTCACAGTTCCAGGGCCAAGAGGAGTGTTAGTGCTTATGTCTACAGGGGAGTAGAGGCCCTTCCTGGGTAAAGACCAGAGAGTAGACCAGGAGAGAAGTGACCATACATCTCCTTAGATCATACCACCTTGGAAGCACTGAAAACTTGTAGATCCCCAGAACTAGTTTGAAAATAGCAGCACTAAAAAACCCCTGAAGCTTAGGACAGTAACTCCCCAACCCCAGGTGGGCAACATCCAACTTTAGCATAAAGTTGAAAGATAAGAAATAGGCTCAAAAAATAAGCAAACAACAAAAAAGACCTTGACCATTAAAAAGATGGTGGTAGGAAATACCAAAGTATAAACTCAGAAGAAGACAATAATGTAAAAACATCTACAAAGCCTCAAAGAAAAATGCTAATTGGAGCCAAGTCAAACAAGAATTCTTAGAAGAGCTAAAGAAAGGGATAAGTGTGGTAACGAAAAAATTGGGGAAAGAAATAATATTTATGTAAGAAAATTTTGGAAAGAGAATTTATAGCTTGGTAAAAGAGGAACAAAAAATAATGAAGAAAATTACACCTCAAAAAACAAAATTGACCTAATTGTAAAAGAGGTACAAAAATTCACTGAATAAAAGAACTCCTTAAGAAGTAGAATTCACCCAAAAGGTAAAAGGTACAAAAGTTCACTGGAGAAAATAATTCCTGGAAGCCAAGATGGCAGAGTAAAAGCAGGGACTTGAATGAGATCTCCCTCAAACCCCTCTAAATTGGAAATACCTGTAAAAATGACTGTAAACAAATTCTAGAGCTGCAGACACCACAAAATAACAGAGTGAAACACATCTCCATCCCAAGAGAGCCTGGAAGGCTGACAGGAAGCGTCTTTCACACCAGGCTGGGAGTAAAGCAGAGCACAGTCCAGCATAGATTGTTCTGGCACAGACCCAGTGGAGCAGGTCTCAGGGCACTGAATCATTGGCAGCTGTGGCAGTTTCCAGACTTCTCAACCCACAAATGCTGAGAACAGCAGGGAAGGTCAGTGGGAAAAATCTGTGAAAAAATAATTCCTTAAAACTTAGATTTTTAGGGGAAAGGGGAAGCTAATGACTCCATGAGTCAAGAAACAATCAAGGTCAAAAGAATGAAAAAAGTAGAATAAAATGGAAGAATCTTATCAGAAAAACAATTGACCTGGAAAATAGATGGAGGAGTGATAGGACTACCAGAAAGTCATGATTAAAAAAAAAGAACTTAGACATCATATTTCAAGAAATTAACAAAGAAAACTACCTTGATATCTTAGAACCAGAGGGTAAAGTAGAAATTAAAAGAATCCACCTCCTGAAAAATATTCAGAAATGAAAACTCCCAGAAATATTATATCCAAATTCCAGACCACCTAGGTCAAAGAAAAAAATATTGCAAGCAATCAGAAAGAAACAATTCAAATACAATGGAGCCACAGGCAGGATCACACAAAATTTAGTGGCTTCCACTTTAAATGAGTGAAGGATTTGGAATATGATATTCTGGAAAGCAAAGGAACTATGATTACAACCAAGAGTGATGTACGCAGGAAAACTGATTATAATCATTCAGGGGGGAAAGGGGGGAATGGATATTTAATGAAATAGAGGACTTGTAAGCATTCCTGATGGAAAGGCCAGAGCTGAATAGAAAATTTGACATTCAAACAGAAGACTCAAGAGAAGCATAAAAAGGGAAACATGAAAGAGTAATAATAAGGTACTCAATAAAGTTAAACTGTTTACATTACTATATGGAATGATGATACATGCAGCTCCCAAGAATTTTATTATTTTAAGGTCAGTTAAAAGGAATTTACATAGACAGAAGGCACGAGTGTGAGTCAATTATATTGGAAGGATGCCTCCACGCCCCCCCCCCCCAAAATGAAGGGGTGAGAAAAAAAAGGATGCAGTGGGAAAAAAGAAAAGGGAGAAGTAGAATGGGAACATTTTTCTCATATAAAAGAGGCAGGCAAGGAAAAGCTTTTATACTGGAGGGGAAAATGGAGGAGTGATTGTTGTTGTTTGTCTTTCATTCTCAAAAGGGACCACAACATCAGGAAGACAGATGCTATGACTTGCAAGTGAATTGTATTTTAGTGAGTGAAGGATGTGCAAGGTCACCAGCCACTTTCTCCTCCAGGGCCATCTATGTCTGGTGGAAAGATATAGATCGGGAGACTAGAGATGGCTCCCAGAGGGGTGGTAGGCAATGCTTGAACCTCAGTTAAATTGGAATTTGTTCAAAGAGGGAAGGATATATTTGCACAGTTGTATATAAAAATCTACCTTACTCAACAAGGAAATAGGAGGGTCAAGGGACAAGATAAAAATAAAGAGAATGATAAAAGGGATTGTAGATTAAGGGAGGCAGTGGTTAAAAGCAAAATAGTCTTTTAAGGAAGGACAGGATAAAAAGAGAGAGAGAAGAAGAAACAGAAGAAAATTGGATAGAGATAAATACACAATAATCATAACTGAGTGTGAATGGATAAGCTCATAAAACAGAAGTAGATCACAGAATGGAGCAGAAATCAGAATTCAACAAAATGCAACACACTTGAAACAGAAAGACACACACAGCCTTAAAATAAAGGGCTAGAACAGAATTCAATATGCTTCAGTTGAAGTAAAAAAAAAAAAGTAGGGGTAGCAATCATGATCTCAGAGCAAAAGCAAAAATAGACCTAATTAAAAGAGATAATCAAGGAAACTACATTTTGCTAAAAAAAAGGGGGGGGGGGTGGAGTGGGGACCATAGACAATGAAGCAATATTTTAAAATTACAATAATTTTACAAAATTTTACAAAATTAGAAAAATTTTCCTCTGATAAAGTTCTCATTCTCAAATATGTAGAGAGCTGAGTCGAATTTGTGAAAATAAGAGGCAACCCCTAATTGATAAATGGTAAAAGGATATGAACAGGCAATTTTCAGAAGAAGAAACCAAAGTTATCTACAGTCATGTTTATTAAAAATGCTCTAAATCACTGTTGACTAGAGAAAAGCAAATTAAAACAACTCTGAGGTACCACCTCATACCTATCAAAAATAACAAATGATGTACAGGATGAAGAAAAATAGGTACACTAATGAACTTCTGTTGGCGTTGTGAACTGGTCCAATCATTCTGGAGAACAATTTGGAACTAGAACCAAAAGGGCTTTAGAATCATGTATACCCTTTGACCCAACACTACTACTACTACTAGGTCTGTATCCCAAAGAGATCAAAGAAAAAGGGAAAATACATATAAAAATATTCATTGCAGCTCTTTTTTGGGGGGTGACAAAGAATTGGAAATCAAGGGGATACTCACCAATTAGGGAATGACTGAATAAGTTATGGCATATGATTGTGGTGGACTAATATGCTATAAGAAATGATGAGGGGGGTTCAGAAAAACATGGCAAGACCTGTGTGAACTGATGCAAAGTGAAGTGAGAACTGGAAGACCCAACAGCAATGTTGTAATGATGATCAACTGTGGAAAACTTAGCTACTCTGATCAATACAATGATCCAAGATGATTCCAAAGGACTCAGGATGAAAAATTGCTGTCTCCTCCAGAAAGAACTAACTGATGAACTCCAGGTGCAAATTGAAATGTAATTTTCTCATTTTCTTCATTTTTCTTGCTTTTTTGCAATATAGCTCATATGGAAGTAGGTTTTGCATTATTTCATGTGGATAACTAGAAAAATGTTACATATTATATTTTGTGTTATGTTAAAGCGTAATCATGGCACTGGTGAAAAAGAGAAGGAACCCCACTGTAATGTGAGTGTCAGGAGACAAGAATAACCTTGTAATGCTGGCTTCGGGGGACAAGAACAATACTGAAACAGCGACGTCAGATTTCACTCTGTTGCAGTGCTCTTGGGA
Organism: Gymnobelideus leadbeateri; assembly: GCA_011680675.1. Classification (NCBI taxonomy): domain Eukaryota; kingdom Metazoa; phylum Chordata; class Mammalia; order Diprotodontia; family Petauridae; genus Gymnobelideus; species Gymnobelideus leadbeateri. The sequence continues at coordinate 76,647 of WOXC01003497.1, forward strand.
TAAGATAAGGGGCTCTCCATGTAGCCGCCCTCGATTTTCCTGACTCTTCCCCCTCCTTTCCCTTCCTCCATGTCTAACCAATCCTCAAGCTTCCTTTGGATTGGATCATCATCATTTGGATTGGATCATCATCCAACTCTCATCATCTAACCATGAGCACATTCCAAGGCTCTGTCCTGGGAACAAAAACAAGGTAGGGAAGAAGCATCTTTTCAGCACCTGCTATGTGCTAGGCACTATGCTAAGCATTCTACAAATATGATCTCATTGGGGTCTCACAATAATCCTGAGACAGGTACTGTTATTATTGCCGTTTTATAGATGAAGAAACTGAGGTAGACACAGGTTAAGTGACTTGTCCAAGGTTCCACAGCTAGTAAATGTCTGAAGTTGTATGTGAACTCAGGTCTTCTCGATGCCAGGCCCAACACTCAATTGTACTCTAGCTGTACCAGGTTCTCTTCTCACTGGACGAACTCATTAGCTTCCCATAGGTTCAGTTATTATCTATTATCTATGTAGGTATCTCCCAGATGAAGATATCCAGTTCTGGTCTCTCTCCTGAGCACCATGTATCACCAGCTGCTTATTGGATTTCCTGTAGTCATCTGAAAAAAAAAAAAAAAGCATGTCCAAATCACAATTGTTATATTTCCCCCCAAATCTGCTCCTCCTCCTCCAAACTTCTCCATTACTATAGAAGGTAATACCATCCTTTCAGTGCAATCTTGGGGTCACCCTATATTTCTCACTCTCAGTCCTCATCTTCAATCAGCTGCCTAATCTTGCTAGTTCTCTCTCCACAAAATCTCTCCAATATTTCTCCTCTCTACTCACACAACCACCAGAGTAGCCTTAAGCTCTCATCCCACTCATAGGCTTCTATTTGGTGTCCCTACCTCTAATCGTTCATTTCCTGTGCCAATCCATCCTTCTAGAGTATTCCAAAAGTGATTTTCTTAAAGCACAGCTTTGATCATGTCACTCCCCCACTCAATAAATCCCTATAACTTCTATATCAAATACAAATTTTTCAGTTTACCTTCAGGAACTTCACAATCTGGCACCTTCCTGCCTTTCTAGACTTCTATATTCCTCTCCTCTGTGGTTTATCCTTACAGATCTGCTTCTCACACTAACTCCATCTCCTCTTTCTGTCTCTTTGCCTTGACTCTCCTTTATGCCTAGAATGCATTCTTTCCTCAATCTCTGCCTCTAGGAGAACCTGGTTTCAATTAAGACTCAGTTTAAAGATCTCCATCTGGATGGAACCTTTCCTACCAGTGTTCTCCTTCTCGTAAGTATATTGTGTTCATTTTGTATATTCTTATATGTGTGCTTTGGTATACATGTTGGATTTCCTCTCATTAGAATTTAAGCTTTTTGAGGGCTGGGAGTGTTCTGATTTAGTCTTTGAACCCTCAAAGTAGAGTGCTTTGCATACATGTAATAGGCACTGGTGAGTGAATGATTAATCTCTCACATAGAGGCAGGATCTTACTATAGTAAAATCTACACTTTACTGGGGGTACATTGTATAGCAGTTTTGCTGTCCCTCCTTTCTGTTTGCTGAATGAATGAACAGATGGCTTGGGGTTGAAAAAAGGAAAAATCTCACAATTTTGCCTGACACAACAAATCCACAGAGGCCCGTTCACCTGTGGAGGTGGAAATACAAATGGCACCTTTTTTCCCTCCCACATATAGGACAGGGTTCAAGCTATCTTTCTGGTTTGTTTTAACCAGACAAATTCCTTTATTTGTTCTTCTTCTTCTTCTTTTCACCCTAATTTATCCCCTGAAGCACTACATCAGCTTCTTAGTTTTACCCAATGCATAGCTGCTTTCTGCTGTTATAAGACCCAGCACCTGTCTACTGTGGTCTTGGCGGCCCTTAATTTCACAAACATTTAAGAAATGAAAGGAGATATAGTAAGAGAGGCAGTACTGTGTAGTGCAGTGGTTCTCATATTTCTTGATTTACAGGACCCAACTTTGTGCTCCTAGAAACTGAAAAACATCTTGTTTTGTGGGTTATATCTATTAATATTTATCAAAAATTAAAACTGGAAAGTTTTTAAAAAATAATTACTCACTAATTAATTAAAATAATAATAAATCAATTGCATTTTAATATAAATATTTTATGAAATATCTGTATTTTCTAAAAATGTGAGAGTAAGATTGTTTTACACATCTTTGCAAATCTTTTTAATCTCTGACAATAGAAGACAGTTGGATTCTCATATCTGCTTTGTCATTCAATCTGTTATGATATATTGTTTTGACTGAAATACACATACACATATATCTGGCCTCATATAGGTATATAGCTGAAAAAGGGTGTAGTATTTTAATAGACAAGTAAGGTCTTAATATTATTATAAAAATAGTTTTGACCTTGCAGACCCCCCTGAAAGGGTGTTTGGGATCACTGGGGGTAGGCAGACCACACTTTGAGAACTGCAGCTGCAATAGGTTGAAACCTGGCCTCAGAATCCAGAGGACCCACCTCTGACACATAGTGACTGTATGTGCATAGCCCAGTCACACAGACTCCCAGTGTCTCATACTACTTTCTGAGACCTGCAGAGAAAGGTGTGGGTCAGCACTGGTAAGGGAAGGTCCTCACTAGCAAGTCCCTACACCAATGAAATCACAGGCTCAGCACAAAAAAAAAAAAAAAAAGATACAGTTGAAATGTAAGTAGGAAGCAGGAGATATTTTCTGAGGAACATGGGCTCATCCTGACTCAGTAATATCTCAGCTCCAAATATATATTTCTCTTTTTTCTTCTCCTGCCTTTCACCTTCCTCACTTCTCTCTTTTTTCTGACCTTTTCTTCATGTTAATAAGTTCTCACTCTTAGCAGCTTTAAAAATCTCTTATAGGGATTTCTTAATTAAGGGAGAGAGAAAAAAAAAGAAAAAAAAACCAGGTCCAGGCAGAGGAACAACTCTGTTAAAGGCTAACTCTGATTATAACTAGAAGAGAGAATATTTTCTACATGAATCATTCTGCCCATGAGATAAAAAAAAAATCTTCTTTACCCAAACTAGTCTGGCATAAAAAGAAAGGCCAGCCTTTCAGCACTGGGTGGAATGCTGTGATTTTGTTTCCACTCATTTTCCCAGGTAAATAAATATGACAGAGCAGTCACCCTACATTGCAATAGGTAGGCCAGGATAGAAGGGGGGGCCTGGAAAAGGACTGGTTCTTTGCTCCAAACTAAACAGGAAAGTAGAAGATATGAAAATTCAAAGTATGTTTTATTTGATGAGGAAAGGCTTATTTTTAAGAAGGTAAGAAAATACCAATTAAAATATCAAGATAGCCCTTTAAAAAATAAGAGCAGCAGTCAAGGAGGAGGTTCTAAATTCATTCCCTGTAAAATTCTGGTCTTTTCCAGTCACCATAACACACTTTTATTGTTCTCTTCAACCCCTTGCTTTACCCCAACAATTTCACAATCTCTCTGTCTCTGTCTCTCTGTCTCTTTCTCTCTCTGTCTCTCTCTCTCCCTCTCTCTGTCTCTGTCTCTCTCTCTGTCTCTGTCTCTCTGTCTCTCTCTGTCTCTCTCTCTCTCTGTCTCTCTCTCTGTCTCTCTGTCTCTCTCTCTTTCCTCTCTGTCTTCCCCTCTCTGTCTCCCTTCTCTGTCTCCCTTTCTCTCTCCTTCTATGTCTCTGTCTCTGTCTCTGTCTCTCTGTCTCTCTGTCTGTCTCTCTCTCTCTCTCTCTCTCATTTTCTCATTTTAACAAAAGATGGTGACAGCCATTCTCATCATCTCTCAGTCCTCCTGGCTGTGCACACTTCTGTGTTTCAAGCAGTCTGAAATCCAAAATGAGAAATAATGATCTATCCTGTAGGCAGACTTAAAAATAAATTAAGGGATAAGACTCAGCGCCATGTTTTGTCCTGTCACTCTCTGCACCATGCTTCTAGGGGAAGCAAAGATAAACTACAGACTGAATTTCTACCTTAAGCAAACATTGAAAATTGACAAATAGACTTCCTGCACCCTGTCCCCCCCACCCCCAGTTTTCTTGTTTACTTTGAAAAGGTAAGTGTCATCCTGTGCAGTGCCCAGGCTGGGAGGCTAGGTATTGAGATTCCAAAGGGGAAGCCACATCTTTAATGATACATTTGATAATTAAAGAATACAATAAACACAATTAGCATATGTTTTAAACAGTTTATTAGTGAAGCTTACCATAAAATCAGAATATATAGCGCTCCGGGGTTTGTTGGGATAACAGCTTTGAATCCTTAGAGTCATAAAATCCCTGGCTTGGAAGAAATGGGCATCTTTAAAATGATGGAATCAGCAGGCCTTGAGTTAGAACACACAGATTACAAACTCCAGCATTTGGGCACTGTTCAGTGACTGTTGCAATGCAGTGGGGTGAAGTCATAGCTTCAAACTGCCCCAGTGGCTCAGTCAGGATAGGGGAGGGGGAAGGGGAGTAAGGAAAAGAGGGAAGAGAGGAAAGGGAAAAGGGAACAAGGAAAGGAGAAATGAGGGGAGGGAGGATGCTGCTCAGAGAGGGAGGATTAGAATGGGTTACTGCAGGATATAACCAGCTAGGGAATAATTGCTTTAACTCTTTCCACACAGAGTTTGTTTTGCATGGGCTATGCATATTTGTTATGAGGGTTTTCATTCTTTTTTCCTTTTTGTTATTTTTCACGGGGGAGGGGGAGACAGTGGTATCGAGAGATAACAAATTCTTGAAAAATTAATTAATTTTTATAACTTCCACACAGTGGGGGGATATTTCTAAACTGGGATAGTAGGTTCATAGATCAAGATCTATAAGAGATGCAGAAGCCATCTAGTTCAATGTCCTCATTTTAGAGAAGAGGAAAATGAAGCCCAGGAAGGTTAGGTATGAATTACTCATTCCTGGCTTAAGTAGGAATATGCCTTTTTTTTTGTATGCAAGCCATCCTGCAGGAGAGGTAGGGCAGGACCATAGATTTAAGGGCTGGGGAAAGCACACACACTCTCATTCTCTCTCTCTCTCTCTCTCTCTCTCTCTCTCTCTCTCTCTCTCTCTCTCTCGATGAGGAAACTTAAGACCCAGAGAAAGGAAGGAATTTACCACAGGGCACCAGTAAGTGGCATAACCTAGACTCTTAGCCAATTCCTGTGCACTAGACCTGGAGCCAGGAGACTTGGGTTCTAATGTGTCCTCTGTGACCCCTGACAGGTCATCTACATTTCGAGAGCCTCAGTTTCCTTGGATCTGTATAATGGAGAAGGTAGTGGAACGACCTGACTTCCCCAAGTTTTTGTGAAGCCTGGTATTTTATGAACCTTAAGCAGGCTCCTCATCTTCCAGGGCTTTGGGAAGGACAAACGCAAGGTTATTGATCAGATTCGATCAAAGATGACGCGGAGAGGTCGCCTGACCAGGTGGCCTCACAAACACGATTGGCTTTCTGTCTTTAGTAAAAATCCCTGCGGGTCTCGAGGTAATTAATGAGTTGCCGAAGCTTCATCAACGCCCTCCAGAAACCGGACTGAATGCAGGGCAAAATAAAGCTGGCTGAGCCATTCAAACTGTCTGACACTTGCCTTCCTGGCCTCAGTCCCAAGGCCCACTTCTGCTGTTGCCTCGCTCTGGCGCATTGCGCTGATACTCCGCTGTAAAAAGAGCAGCTCACTAGCTGTTTCTCATTCCAGGGGAGGAGCTCGATTCCCTGGGCTTTTGGTGTTCCATTGTCTGGCTGGGCTTGGGGCTTAGCACATTTGGGGGGAGGGGAAGAGTCGGGGAGACAGGAGCACGCTGCTGGAGTTCAGGTATTTCCAATTTCCTGCGGAGCAAGCGAGCGCGAGGGTTTCAGCTCCGAGTCACTGTGGGGTAGAAAGGTTGTGCTTTGGCAGAGCTCTGCCGGCATCGGGGTGAAGCTCCAATTGTCAACTTCATAATGAATCTTCATCAGCTATGATGACTTCTCATTTCTGCAAAAGGAAGAGAGAATGGAAATCGAGCTGATGTTTGAATACATTCTTATGGGGAAATTGGGATGTTTGGACTTTAAATTAGATATGAAGACAGCTGATCATCTCCATAAAAATGCGAGTTTCACTCTCAGGCACATTTCAGATGTGCTCGGCTTTGGGTCCCTGGTGAACAAATGCAGTCACCGCTCACTGAGGATGCATCTCTGCTGTCTTTGAAGGAGATTTTAGTCTATGGTTATATTGTTATATACTGAAGGGCTGAGAAAGAACAGTGAGAGTCATTGGTTAAAATATTTTAAGAAATGTGTGACCTTAGACGCAAGTGAAATTGTGAAAAGAAATTCTGCATAAATTTCCAGGTATCTTGCATTTACAAACACACTCACATATCATAAGATCAGAACTGTAAGGGTGCTTAGAGGCCTCCAAGTCCAACTCACCACCCTCCTTTTACAGATGAGAGAACCAGGGTCCAAAGAATGTAGGTAATTTATTTAAATGACAAGAGAAGCATTTGAACACAGATCTTCAGATTCTAAATCCCAGGCTCTTTCCCACAATACCATGCTACCTCTCTTACCTGCTGAATCTCAGAGCTAGAAATGAAATTTTCACAAGGTTTCTCTGGGAAAGTGAATGTTTCTTCCCTTTCTTGGAAGTCAATGACAATTTTTAATTATGACCTCGTTAGGTAATGTTCTGTGGATATGAACCTCAAGGCTCCATGATTTAATTGCCAGAGGTGCTTTCTCCACAGCCCTCCACACATCTGAATCTTCATTAAGTGGTTCTAGAAGAAATTTCCATCATCTAATGGCCTTCTGCTTATGAGCCTCCAGACTCTAGGCTGGTCCTTGGATGACCTTCACTTACACCTCTAACAGCCAGCTGGTACAATGGATAGAGCACTGGTCCTGAAGTCAGGAAGACTTGAGTTCAAATCTGGTCTCAGATACTTACTAACTGTGTGACTCTGAGCAAGTCATTCAACCCTTGTTTGCCTCAGTTTCCTCAACTGTAAAATAAGGATTAATAATAGTCCCTACATCACTGGATTGTTGTAAGGAACAAATTAAATATATTTGTAAAACACTTAGCACAGAACTTGACCTATAATGGGCCCTATTTAAATATTTATTCTTTCACACAAACATACCCCAATAAAAATCATAATTTAGGGTATCTTAAGTTATTTTCTTACAACTACTCTTCCAGTAGAGAAAACTCAGGCTTAGAGACCTTACATGATTTGTCTGAGGTGAAATAGCTAGTATCAGAACTTGAATCTAGATCTCTTGTGTCTATGTCCATTGTTCTTTCCACAATACCACACCAATTTCTCAATCCCATAAACCTTCAAGAGCTGCTGGTGTGACCTTCAAGATCCCAGAATTGTCACCACACCCCAGACACTACTCCGTCAAAAAATATCTGTGAGCCCCCTGGTGAAAAGTGAATATTTAATCAACCATTTGGTATTTTGTCCACCCAAAGTCAAACATCCAGATATTTGAAACGTCTGGATGGTTGAATGAATGCTTGGGTTTTATTTGGATGCCTGTCGATCATATAGAACTACTCTAGAAGATAGGTCACATGTTTTCCCCTTACCCATGCTTCCAGTACAATTGTAATACTGATAAGAATGGAGAAGTGCAAGGCCATGTTTATAAGAGGTGCTATAGAGAGGATTCCTGTGTGGGGTGGAAGGGTGGGATCCAGCTTCAATACTCAACAGGCCTGCTCTCCAAGGCAGTATAGGTACATTACTACTAATGTTACTATTCTTACTCTTAGGCTTTCATACACTGATTAAAAGGGAATTTTAACATCTCAGATTTACAAATACCTCTTCTCACAGTAGCAATTTGAAATCATGTTAAGTATTGTATTGTCAGCAGACACTGAAAGCTGGACAGAAAGATATCTTTGTGTTGTGGCCCTAACCATTGGAAAGATTAGGTAGGTAGGAAAGCAGTCAAGCTGTTTCTCATCTGTAGAACTTTGTGGATTCATGGAACATTAAAGCTAGGGTGGACTTCAGAGGTTATTTAATCTAACCCTGTCACAGGTAAGGGGACTGAGGCACAGAAAGCAGAGAGTGACCAACAATATTGCAAGATAACCTTGTACTAGGCACTTTGGAGAACAACAACAATCAAAAAGAGAAAAAATGTCAGTTCTATATCCCGAGGAGCTCATAGATTAAAGGCAGGCATGTGGCATAATGGATAGAATGCTAGGCCTAGGAACGCCTAAGTTCAATTCCAGTCTCAGATACATACAAGCCATGTGACCTTGAGCAAGTCACTTAACCTCTGTCTCTCTCAGTTTTCTTAAATGTAAAATGAAGATCTTAACTGCTCCTACCTCCTAGGGTTGTTGTGAGGATCTAAAGAGATATTTATAAAGTGCTTAGGAAAGAGGCAGACACATAGTAGGTGCTTAATTAATGCTTGCTGCCTTGCATTTCCCTTGGATGGACCTTAATTTACATAACAAAGGTGCATCAGAAACCAGTACAAATGAAAACCTTAAAAAATCCCATTGAATTTTGAATGCATTAGAGTAGCTTGCTATTTAAGGAACCCTGCAGGGAATGTTTTTGCAAAGTGAAGGCTCCTTCTGCAGTGTCAATAATGATTTCCAATTTGTTTTGTAATTTCATATGTTGGGTTGGCTTAAACTGGAACTAACCTGCTCCCAAATATCGTAGTGGCCCAAACACAAAACCAGCTATGGTTGCCAAGAGAAGAAGAAGAACACAAATTTCCATCATACTTTAAGGATCATAAATGCTTTCTTCACAACAACCTTATTAAATATTAGTATTATAATCCCTGATTTACAGATAAAGATACAGATGCTCATAGGAGTAAAATAATTTGCATAGGGTCACAAAGCTGCTAAATACAGAACTAAGACTAGAATCCTGTATCTTTTGTCTGCAAAAACAGTGTTCTAATCCATTCTTCTCAAGTATGACATGATGCCTCCTCCAAATAAAGTGTCAGGATCTTGGAGAGATGGGAGGGAAGGAGGCCTGGTTGGGGGAATGGAATAGAGATGGGAGACATAAGTGGATAAGCAATCCTAAAATAACCATCCACAGTGACCATCAAAGTCCAATTTTCTTCCACCATTGTTTTTTGTTTGTTTGTTTGTTTAAAGTAATTGGGGTTAAGTAACTTGCCCAAGGTTACCCAGCCAGTTATTTTTGTGTGGGTATTAAGTATCTGAGGCCAGAACCCGATCCTGGGTCCTCCAACTCGGGGCTGCACTCTTACTCACTGTACCAGCTAGGCAGCCCCTTTCTACCATTGTTTATCTTTCTTCATATACTGGGATTTCCTGCTCAATTATTTTCTTCTGCTGAGTTGTTTTGGTTGTCTGTCAGGATACTCTGGCTCCCACTTCCCTAAGAGAAGCAATGAGATGGAGACATTTTTGTTGTTGTTATTGTTTTTGTTGTTTTCAATGACACAATCACCTTTCAGTGTAATGTCAGGGCATAGTATTGCATTGTCTTCCAAGCTGGTAGAGATTCCCCAAAGGAAAATTCCTTCTTTCCCTTCATGCAGGAAGAAAGAGTGATATTTGAGGAAGCTGGATATGAAAACCTAGAGAAGAGAAGATTCAGTGGGAAACATGACAGCTGTCTTCAAGTTTCTGAAGGGCTGACTTGAGGGAGACAGATGAGATTTATACTGCTTGGTCCCAGGGGGGTAGAACCAGAAACAAAAGGCACAAGTCATAGGGAGGCAGATTTCAGTTCAACGGAAGAAAGAGCTTTCTAACAATCAGAGATGTCCCAAAGTGGAATCAGCTGACTCAGGAGGGAGTGGGTTCCCTGTCACTTGGAAGAGCTGGAGCAGAAGCTAGATGACCACTTCTAAGGGAGGGTATCCAGGGAATTCAAGGATTCCTGCATAGAGCAGGAGGTCTCATCCAACTTCTATATTCTACAGATCTAAGTTTGGAGTGAGTTGGATGGAGCTTGTCATTTGCAAAATGTGTGGCCTGAAGGGCTGTCACAGCAGAACGGTCAGGAGAACAAGTGAACTGGAAGGAGGACATTCCCTTTGGGCACAAAGTGCAAACAGAGCCTAAAAATTCAGGGCTTTGCAGCCCTAGGATTTCAACTGCAGTTGATCCAAGGGGCATTGATAGGCACTCATTCATTCGACTTAATTCAATTTGGCCAGTGTCTTTGCAGCACCTTCTGAGTTCTCAGTCCTGTACTTAGTGGTATCTGAGGTAAAAAAAAGAGAGAAAACTCAGCTAGCCTCCATACTTAATCTCCGTGTTTCCAGTCTGAGCAATTGTAAGCTTCTCTTTTGCCTTTTGAGGTCATTCATTAACTGCCCCCACCAAAGCACTCCCTTTTTATAAGAGCACGTTAACTTAAGGTCAAGAGGCATTAGAGATCATTTTGGTCAATTCTTTCATTTTACAGAAGAGGAAACTGAGACCCCAGAGGGGGAAGAGAATTTCTCAAGTTCAACCAGATAAGAATAGTTAGGTGGGGCAGCTAGGTGGTGCAGTGAATAGAGCACAGGCCCTGGAGTCAGGAGGACCTGAGTTCAAATCTGACCTCAGACATTTAACACTTACTACCTGGGTGACCTTGGGCAAGTCACTTAACCTCAACTGCCCGGCCTTCCCCCTCCAAAAAGCAAAAAAAAAAAAAAAAAAGAATAGAGTTAGAATTCGTGTCTAAAGTCCTTAAATTCCAGTTTCCAAACTGCAAAGTAAAGGAGCAGCCAGTGGAAACACTGCCTTATTTATTTATGCCTGCAGTTTCTTTCACCACGAATGGCCTCCCTTCTCTCTACTTCTCCAAATTCTACCCATCCTTCAAAGTCCCTTCAAGGAGCTTTTGCTGACCACTGCCACCTATACTGATCTTCCTCACCTCTGAACTCTAGGAGAACTTGTCTTTACAGCACAATTTATACCTATGATCACAGAGACATGTATAAAGCTGAAACAGAGGTGAGAAGTCATCTTGTCCAAACACCCCATTTTACAGATAAAGGACTCAGGCCCCAAGAAGTTGTCCATGACCATACTCATAGGAGGTAGTAGAGTTAACATTTCTATCCAGGGCCCCCAGTTTGAAAGTTCTTTCCACTGTACCATTATTCTCAACATTGCCTTTGTGGTTGACTTTTTCCTGAAGTCTCCTCTCCATTCCTCTACTCTTAAACCTATGAAACCACCCAAGAAAACTGAAACACCACCTCTGGCTCTAAAAGGTGAGCTTTCTGCCTTTCTAAAGTCTCCTAGACATCTGTTTCTACTGGTATCTTCTCCTCCCTTTCTAGCAATACTTGATGTATTTTCTTTCGTCTTTAGACTGTGACTTCTTTGAGGGTAGGGACTGTCTTTTTGCTTATATTTAAATCCTTAGAACCTAACACAGTGCCTAGAGTATATTAAGCACTTAATAAATATTTTATCATCTATTTAGCTATCATCTGTGTGTGTCCCTGTGTCTATCTGTCTGTCTGTCTCTGTCAATTTGTCTCTGTCTTTGCCTTTTTGGGTGTCTCTGCCTCTCTCTGTCTCCGTCTCTGTCTGTGTGTCTCTCTGCTCCCTCCATTCCCCACCCACCCCCACCCCCACTACAGCCCCATCCAATCTAGGAATTTCTTAAGAGAAGGAACAATGTCTTCTTTTTCTTTTGTAGTCCTTTCTGTGTCTTGGTTGAATGACTCTGTTCAATAATGTTATTAGTAGTAATAACTGTAATAGCTAGCATTTATAAAGCGATTTAAATTTTGCAAAGCACTTTACATGTGTTATCTCACTTTATCCTCATAACCCTGGGGTGTAGGTGCTTTTATTACCCTCATTTCACAGCTGAGGTAACTGAGACAGACAGAGGTTGACTTGCCCTGGGTCACACAACTAGTAAGTATCTGAGGCCAGATTTGAATTCATGTCTTTCTGATTCTAAATTCAGCATTCCATGATGAACTTTGGACTCTACTGTACCACCTAGCTGCCTTGAAGTAGTGAAAAGATTACTAAATATACTTGGAGTCAGAACAGCTGGATTGTAAACTGGTTCTGACCTTTATTATGTGACCATTAGTGAGTCAATTAATTTCTCTGAAATTGTTTCCTCATCTGCAAGATGGGAATGTTAACATTCAGAATTTCTACCTCACAGGCCTGTTATGAGGGATGTGACTTGTAGGCCTTAAAGAATTCTAGAAATGGGAATTGTTATTGTGACAAATTCTATGAAATAAGTAGTGGTAAAAGTCAGTATGCATTCATGAAAACTTATTGTAAGCAGGAGATGGACACTTCCCCAAGACAAAGATGGAATTCTCCCTTCACCCCAAAGGCCAAGCCACAAGGCAGGTGTCTGGGGACATAGAGAATTGGATCATAAATGGCAATTCTGACTCTGAGTCCCATCCTGCTTTGCTTTACAGCTACAGACTACTGTGATGTGGTCCAAACTATTCCTAGACTATTTCAATCAACCACAGGCTATGGGACCTGAGGGAGATGGACCCATGCGTGCATCAAATCTGCATTCCATGCAGCCAATCATATTAACCCAGCTATTTCTATCTCAGCATCACAGAAACAGTTCAGGCTTAATTTTAGGCACATTTGTTATTTTGGGGAATATTTAATATTCATCAAATCACATTAATTCTGACCAATATTTTACATGCCCATATGTAATTTTGCAGAGTAGTTACAGCTTTGCTCAGACCAATGCATTGGGGTTCCACAATCAGCAGTCATTTGGATGGATGCTGTCCCTTCCCTCTGTCAAGATATGCTGTTATGAATTTCAACTAATGTTCAAGTAATGGGGAAAACAAAGAGAATAGATCTGGGGGCAATGAAGTGGGAGCTGCAAAGAGGGACATTCCAGCCTATATTAAGAAAAGGATTTCTATCACCGAGAACTGTCCAAAAGTGGAAGAGGCTGCCTCAGTTGGTTCCCATCACTAGATGTGTTGAAGAGAATGATCAGAAGATTTAGAACTTGAAGGAACCTTAAAAATCATTGCGTGTAACCCCTTCATCTTACTGATAAAGAAATCAAAACCTGCAAAGGTTAAGTGACTTACCCAAGGTCACAGAAGTAATAAGTTATCAATAAGTCAATAATTTCTTAAGTACCTGCTATGTGCCAAGCACTGTGCTAAGCTCTGAAGATACAAATAAAATCCCAAAACAAACCTACCATCAAGGAACTCACAATCTAACAGGGGAGATAACATGTAAATATCCTTGGACAGACAAGATCTAAAATGGGTAAGTAGAAAGGTTCAGAAGGAAGGCACTAGTATTGAGAGGTCTAGAAAAAGGCTTCTTGAAGAAGGTGGGACTTGAGTTGAGACTTGAAGGAAGTCAGGAAAACCAGGAGGTAAAGACAAGGAGAAAGAATATTGCTGGCTTGGGGGATGGCTAGTAGAAAGGCAGGGTGGAAAGGTGCATTGTCTTGTTGGAGGACCAACAAGGAGGTCAGTATTCCTGGATCTTAGGGTATGTGGTGAGGAGTAAAGTATAAGAAGGGTGGAAAGGGAGGAAAAGACTAGGTTGTGAAGGGTTTTAAGAGCCAAATAGAGGATTATATGTTTTATCCTTAAGGTAACAGGGAGCCACTGAAATTTATTGACTTGGGTGGGCATTAAATCTACATGTTAGGATGATTGTTTTGCAGCTGAGTGGAGGATAGACTGGAAGGAGGGAGAGGCTTGAGGCTGGGACACCCACTAGAAGACTATTACAATAGTCCATCTGTGAGGTGATGAGAGCCTGCAGTTATGTCAAAGGAGATAGGGAGACCGATTTGAGAGATGTTACCAAGGTGAAAAAGACAGGACATAGAAACAGATTGGCTATGTTAGGTAAGTGAGAATGACGAGTTGAAGATGATATTCCAGATTGTGAGCCTGGGTAACAGGGAAGATGGTGGTGCCCTCTATAGTAGAAGGGAGTTTTGGAAGAGGGGAGGTTCTGGGAGAAAGATAATGAGCTCAGTTTTGGACATGATGAGCTTACAATGACTATGAAATATACAGTAGGAGACAAAAATCTCAATTGAGGCAAATAAGGGATGCAGTGGATAGAGCACTGGGCCTGTCTTCAGGAAGATCTGAGTTTAAATCCAGCTTAACACTTATTACCCATGTGACAACAGATAAGTCATTTAACCTCTGTCTGCTGAAGTTTCCTTATCTGGAAAATGGGTATAATAATGGTACCAACTTCCCAAGGTTGTTGTGATGAGAAATGAGATAGTAGTATCAAAAATCTTAACGCACTACATAAATACTAATTGCTATTATATAAGCAACTGGGTGGTATAGTAGAGTATTGGATCTGAGTTCAAATCTGACCTTAGACACTTGACTAGCTTTGTAACCTTGAACAAGTCATTTAACTTTTATATGCTTCTTTTTCCCCTGTTGTGAAATGGAGATAAAAATAACATTAACTGATGGCGGAGTAGAAACAGCTCATCCAAGCCACTCTGCCCCCAGATTTCCCCCAAACTATGTAAAAGGGGACTCTGAACAACTTCTGGAGCCCCAGAACCCACAGAACTACACAGAGAAGCTAACCTCCCGCTGAGGTCAGCCCAGCAGCCCTGCTGGAAGGACCAGCGTAGCGGTCTGGGAGCCGGCAGTGCACAGCCACAGAGCGTGGGGAGCCGAGCCGAGTCAAGCAGAGCCCAGTTCCGCATGAGCTGAGGTTTTAGCCCCAGGGCGGCAGGGCCAGAAGCTGGCTGGAGAAACCCCAGAACACCAGCAGCTGTGGCGACTCCGGAATTATCAACATAGACATGCCTAGGACAAAGTAAGAGGTTAGTGTCCTATGGACTTTGGGACCAGTATTTGGGGAACGCATCAGCTCCCTCCCCTGGGGGCTAGAAGCCGCTGAGGAGACATGCCATTTTGTAATTTTCAGAGGCAGCTCTAGCTCCTGGCCTGCGAATTGTAGGGAGATCCCGCAATCAGTATTGGGGGGTAATCCCTATTGCTTTAACCTCCCTGGATCTGGATTGTGATCTAGGGTGGAAGTCGTGGGTGGGTTTACAGCTTGCCAGAAACGGAAGTTGCCCCCCACATGTTCGGGACAAAAATTCCTCTATCTGGCCTTAAAGCCATAGTGTGGCAACAAGCCCAAAAGTCAAGTAATTAAGTGGCAACATGCCAAGGCAAAGGAAACAGAAAAATGCAAACCTAGACTCCTATTTTGGGGGCATAGAGCAGGAAAAGGACTGTGAGGTCAGAAGTCCTGCTCCAAAAGCCCCAGGGGAAAACATGAGCAGGTTGCAGGCCATAGAGGACCTTAAGAAGGACTTTAAAAATCAAATAAGAGAAGTGGAGGGAAAATTGGAAAGAGAAATGAGAAGGATGCAGGAAAAGTATGAAATGAGGGTCAACAGCCTGACTGAAGAAAACAACACCTTAAAAAATAGACTAACTCAAATGGCAAAGGAGGCCCAAAAGGACAATGAGGAGAAGAATGCCTTAAAAAGTCGAATTTGGCCCCAGATTCTCCACAAACTATGTAAAAAAGGACTCTGAACAACTTCTGGAGCCCCAGCACCCACAGAACGACACAGAGAAGCTAACCTCCCACTGAGGACAGCCCAGCAGCCCTGCAGGAAGGACCAGAGCAGCGGTCTGGGAGCCGGCAGCGCGCAGAGCACAGAGCGCAGGAGCCGAGCCGAGCCTAGGTCCACGTGAGCCGAGGTTTTAGCCCCAGGGCGGCAGGGCCAGCAGCCGGCTGGAGGAACCCCAGAACACCAGGAGCTGTGGAGACTCCAGAATTATCAACATAGACTTGCCTAGGACAAAGTAAGAGGTTAGTGTCCTATGGACTTTGGGACCTGTATTTGGGGAATGCGTCAGCTCCCTCCCCTGGGGGCTAGAAGCCGCTGAGGACAAACGCCATTTTGTAGTTTTCAGAGGCATTTCCGGCTCCCAGCCTACAAATCATGGGGAGATCCAGCGATCAGTCTTGGGGGGTAATCGCTCTTGATTTAACCTCCCTGGATCTGGATTGTGATCTAGGGTGGAAGTTGTGGGTGGGTTTACAGCTTGCCAGAAACGGAAGTTGCCCCCACACGTTCGGGACGAAAATTCCTCTAGCTGGCCTTAAAGCCATAGTGTGGCAACAAGCCCAAAAGTCAAGCAATTAAGTGGCAACATGCCAAGGCAAAGGAAACAGAAAATGCAACCCTAGACTCCTATTTTGGGGGCATAGAGCGGGAAAAGGACTGTGAGGTCAGAAGTCCTGCTCCAAAAGCCCCAGGGGAAAACATGAGTGGGTTGCAGGCCATAGAGGATCTTAAGAAGGACTTTAAAAATCAAATAAGAGAAGTGGAGGAAAAATTGGAAAGAGAAATGAGAAGGATGCAGGAAAAGTATGAAATGAGGGTCAACAGCCTGACTGAGGAAAACAACACCTTAAAAAACAGACTAGATCAAATGGCAAAGGAGGCCCAAAAGGGCAATGAGGAGAAGAATGCCTTAAAAAGTCGAATTTGCCAGATGGAAAAAGAATCTCAAAAGTTCACTGAGGAGATTCATTCCTTCAGAGTTAGACTGGAGCAAATGGAAGCTAGTGACGTTATGAGAAATCAAGATGCTGTTAAGCAGATCCAAACAAACGAAAGATTAGAAGGCAATGTGAAATATCTCATGGGAAAAACCACTGACCTAGAGAATAGATCCAGGAGAGACAATTTAAAAATTATTGGACTACCTGAAAGCCATGATCAAAGAAAGAACCTAGAAATCACCCTTCAAGAAATTCTCAAGGAAAATTGCCCTGATGTTTTAGATCCAGAAGGCAAAATAGAGGCTGAAAGAATCCACCGATCACCTCCTGAAAAAGATCCCAAAAAGAAAACTCCCAGGAATATTATAGCCAGGTTCCAGAATCCCCAGATCAAGGAGAAATACTACAAGCAGCCAGGAAGAAACAATTTCAATATTGTGGAAACACAATCAGAATAGCCCAGGACCTGGCAGCTTCTACACTGAGGGATCAAAGGGCATGGAATATGATATTCCAGAGGGCAAAAGAACTGGGAATGAACCCAAGGGTCACCTACCCAGCAAAACTGAGTATTTTTTTTTTTTTATCAATCACCAAGTATTTATTTATTTATTTATTTTTCTTTTTGGAGGGCACTTGGGGTTAAGTAACTTGCCCAAGGTCACATGGCTAGGTTTTTGTTTGTGTGTGCGTTAAGTGTCTGAGGCCGGATCCGAACTCAGGTCCTTCTGACTCCAGGGCCGACGCTCTACTCACTGAGCCACCTAGCCGCCCCGAAACTGAGTATTTTGTTTCAGGTGAAAATATGGTCATTCAGTGGAATAGAGGACTTTCAAGCATTCTTGAGGAAAAAACCAGAGTTGAATAGAAAATTTGACATCCAGACGCAAGAAGTAAGAGATGCCTGAGAAGGTAATCGGGGAAAAGAAATCAAAAGGAACTTATCAAAGTTGAACTATTTACATTCCTATATGGAAAAACAATATCTGTGACTGATGATATCTTTCTCACTATGAAAATAATGGAAGAAGGGGGGTGTGGTCATATGAATACATATGTGAATGTGTGTGTATATGGTTACAGTTATATATGGATAGAGGGCATAGGTTGAATTTGTTGGGAAGGGAGAATACTCAAGGGATGAAATTATGAGGTGAGAGAGGAAAGTGGCAAGAGGAGATGGGGAGAGACATGGTAGGGTAAACTATCTCATGTAGGGGAAGTGGTTGCAAAGGAGGGGGAGAATAAGGAAGGCTAAAAAGGCAAAACCACATTCCCATTGAATTTGGTTCAGGGAGAAAATGACATACATACTAAATGGGATATCTCAACCTGCAGCAGGATAGGGGGAAGGGGGATGAGAGGAGGGATGATGGATGGGAGGGCATCCTTGGGGTGAGGGGAGGTTGGAAGTACCCACTATAGAAGAGGGACAGGATCATGTAGGGAATGGACCAGGTGGGGGGTGGGATGAGTGGGAGGGAATTATAAGCAGCCTTGTACAATATATCTACTATGATAATGTTTTGCATAGCTAGACATGTACAACATATACTGAATTACTTATCTCCCAAGAGGGAATGGGTGACAAGGGAGGAAGGAAATGGATCTGAAATTCGAGGTCGTAACATTAAATGTTTCAAATATATATAAATACTATTATTAATACTCTTTTGCTTGTAATAGGGAGATAAGATGTGCAGGCATTGGGACACAAAGATTCATCTTCCTCTAATGGATAAGTCGATGGGGGTATGGGAGAAGGTATGGGAGAGAGCAGATTGGAGGAAGCGATATCTTGTGGGACTGCTATTCTGGGAGGTTGGGTAGGGGAATAATGGGGGGAAAATGATTGTAACTCAAAATCTGATGAATGATGTAAAACAGAAGTTAATAAAGTATTTGTTTAAAAAAAAAGTCGAATTTGCCAGATGGAAAAAGAATCTCAAAATTTCACTGAGGAGATTCATTCCTTCAGAGTTAGACTGGAGCAAATGGAAGCTAATGACTTTATGAGAAATCAAGATGCTGTTAAGCAGATCCAAACAAATGAAAGATTAGAAGGCAATGTGAAATATCTCATGGGAAAAACCACTGACCTGGAAAATAGATCCAGGAGAGACAATTTAAAAATTATTGGACTACCTGAAAGCCATGATCAAGGAAAGAACCTAGAAATCACCCTTCAAGAAATTCTCAAGGAAAACTGCCCTGATGTTTTAGATCCAGAGGGCAAAATAGAGGTTGAAAGAATCCACCGATCACCTCCTGAAAAAGATCCCAAAAAGAAAACTCCCAGGAATATTATAGCCAGGTTCCAGAATCCCCAGATCAAGGAGAAAATACTACAAGCAGCCAGGAAGAAACAATTTCAATATTGTGGAAACACAATCAGAATAGCCCAGGACCTGGCAGCTTCTACACTGAGGGATCGAAGGGCATGGAATATGATATTCCAGAGGGCAAAAGAGCTGGGAATGAACCCAAGGGTCACCTACCCAGCAAAACTGAGTATTTTGTTTCAGGGGAAAATATGGTCATTTAGTGGAATAGAGGACTTTCAAGCATTCTTGAGGAAAAAGCCAGAGTTGAATAGAAAATTTGACATCCAGACACAAGAAGCAAGAGATGCCTGAGAAGGTAATCAGGGAAAAGAAATCAAAAGGAACTTATCAAAGTTGAACTATTTACATTCCTATATGGAAAAATAACTGTGACTGATGATATCTTTCTCACTATGAAAATAATGGAAGAAGGGTGTGTGGTCATATGAATACATATGTGAATGTGTGTGTATATGGTTACAGTTATATTTGGATAGAGGGCATAGGTTGAATTTGTTGGGAAGGGAGAATACTCAAGGGATGAAATTATGAGGTGAGAGAGGAAAGTGGCAAGAGGAGATGGGGAGAGACAGGGTAGGGTAAACTATCTCATGTAGAAGAAGCAAGGGGAAGTGGTTGCAAGGGAGGGGGAGGATAGGAAGGCAAAAAAGGCAAAACCACATTCTCATTGAATTTGGTTCAGGGAGAGAATGACATACATACTAAATGGGATATCTCAATCTGCAGCAGAATAGGGGGAAGGGGGATGAGAGGAGGGATGATGGATGGGAGGGCATCCTTGGGGTGAGGGGAGGTTGGAAGTACCCACTACAGAAGAGGGACAGAATCATGTAGGGAATGGACCAGGTGGGAGGTGGGATGAGTAGGAGGGAATTATAAGCAGCCTTGTACAATATATCTAGTATGATAATGTTTTGCATAGCTAGACATGTACAACATATACTGAATTACTTATCTCCCCAGAGGGAATGGGTGACAAAGGAGGAAGGAAATGGATCTGAAATTCGAGGTCTTAACATTAAATGTTTCAAATATATATAAATACTATTATTAATACTCTTTTGCTTATAATTGGGAGATAAGATGTGCAGGCATTGGGACACAAAGATTCACCTTCCTCTAATGGAAAAGTCGAAGGGGGTATGGGAGAAGGTATGGGAGAGAGCAGATTGGAGGAAGCGATATCTTGTGGTACTGCTATTCTGGGAGGTTGGGTAGGGGAATAACAGGGGGAAAATGATTGTAACTCAAAATCTGGAGGAAATGAATGATGTAAAACAGAAGTTAATAAAGCATTTGTTTAAAAAAATAACATTAACTTCACAGGGTTCTTGTGAGAATGAAATGAGATTATATATATATATATATATATATATATATATATATATATATATCAGGGCAATTGGGGTTAAGCAACTTGCCCAAGGTCACACGGCTAGTTTTTGTGTTAAGTGTCTGAGGCTGGATCCAAACTCAGAGATGATATTTCTAAAGTGCTTAGCACAGCACCTGACATACAGCAGACACTATATAAAAGCTATCTATTATGATTAGCTGCGTCCAATGAGCTATGAGATTAGAAACTCCAGTTCTGGAGAGAGGTTAGGGCTGGATAAATAGATCTGAGAATAATCTATACAGAGCTGATCATTGAATACGAGGAGCTGATGAGATCACCAAGGAAGAAAAAAAAAAGAGAGGACTCAGGACAGAGCCTTGGGGGACACCCATGCTTAGTGGGAATGACCTGGACAAAGATCCAATAAAGAATGAGGAGGAATGCCAGTGATTCTTTTGTTTGTTCACTAAGACTGTTAAGAATTCCTGTTTCCCAAGGCTATTTCTTGAAGAGCTTTCACCAGATTTGGGACCCTTGAATACATGAAAATGTGTTTGCATTTTATAAGCTTTGCATTTTATACCAAGGACCCAGGCTCAGCAAACACAATCAGTCTTAGGAACAGAAGTTCTAAACAGAAGCACAACATGTGAATTTGCTAATTAGTCTTCTCTCACCCTGGACATTATCTGGGGTTCTGTTTTTAACCATAACATCTGCTCTAACAGTTTTGAGCTACGTGCTCTATACATAGAGGGTGAGGGCTTGTGCTTTTTTTTTTTTTTGAGTGATTCAATATGCAGTTTTAAAAGTTCCTCAATTTAATGCACTTAACATGTTTCCATCTGTTGGCTGTACTTACATGAACCCTGCTTTAGAAAGGGTAAGATTATTGGGTGTGGTAGTACATGCCTGTAATCACTGCTTGGGGAAGGCCAAGACTGATGGATTGCTTGAGTTCAGGAGTTCTAAGCAGCATTGGGGCTAAAGTCCATTCTGTTTCAGTACTAAATCTGGCAAAAATACAGTGAGCCCCCAGGAACAGAGGGCTACCAGGCTACCTGAGAAGAGGTGAACCAACTCAGGGCAAAAAAAAAGGAACAGATCAAGGCTTCCATGTAGATCAGTACTGGAGTTGGGCCCTTCAGTGACCATTGTACTTCCAGTCTGGGAAAGATGCTGGTATCCAGTTTCAAAAAATGGTAGGGAAAAGTAAGATTGTGAAAATGTTCCCTTGTAAAACCAATATCTGAGGGATTAGAGTAGAAAGTCAATAATGTAGCTATGATTTCTACCTTATTTTGAGATAGATAGATATACACATACATATACATACATACATACATACATACACACACATATATATACATATATATATATATATACATATACATATACATGTATAAGTCAACAGGCATTTTGAGTTCTTCAATCATGGGAATAGGGACTAGATTTTTTATTACATTAATATATGGAGTTCTCAGACTTAAAAAGCTCTGTCCATCAATCAGTCCTTAAGCATTTATTAAGTGCTTACTATATACCAGACACTGTGTTAACTGCTGAGCATACAAAAAAAGACCAAAAAAAAAAACCTATTAGTTTCTGTTTTCAGGGAGCTCAGAGTCTAATGAGCAAGGCCCACAAAGAACTAAGTATGAAAAAGCTATATAGGAAGAGATTTGAGGCAGGCTGTCACAATAACCTGGGTATGAGATGATGAGGGACTGAATCAAGGCAGTGACAGAGTCAGAGGAGAGAAAGGGTCATATACCAGAAGTGTTTCAAAGGTAAAGTCTGAAGAACTGGGCAATAGATTACATATGAGGAATGAGAGTGAAGAGTTAAGGATTATACTTAGTTTGTGAGCCTGGATGCCTGGGAAAATGGTAGTACCATGGACAGTGATAGGGAAACTCAAAAGAGGTGAGAGTTTTGGTGGAAAGATAACCGAGCTCAGTTTGGATGAGTTGAGTTTAAGATATCTATGGGACATTCAGTATGAGATATCCAAGAAGCACTTGAAGAGGCAAGACTAGAAATCAGGAGAGAGGTTAAGACTGGACAAATGAATCTGAGAAATATCTTCGAAGAAATGGTAATTGAATCCATAGAAACTAGTGAAATCGCTAAGCAAAATAGTATGGAGGGGGAAGAGAAGAGGGTCTAGGACAAAGCCTTGGGGGACATCCACCAACTGGTTGGTACCTTCTTAATTTATAGTATTAGTCAGTTAGAGGTCTGAAAAGTTAAATGGCCCAGGGTCACTCAGCCTGAAATCCAGTCTGGCTGATGTGGATACCAGCTTTCCATACACTAAGACACATGCCTTTATTCGATAAACAGAGAAAATTCCAGAACTTTAGTCATTGCTTGAAAGCAACATAAAATGGACTGGGAGCTTGTCCACTGACTCAAAAATGATTTTGGTTTCAGAAATTGGGGTCGAAGGGGCGGCTAGGTGGTGCAGTGAATAGAGTACCAGCCCTGGAGTCAGGATGACCTGAGTTCAAATCTGGCCTCAGACACTTAACACAAAAACTAGCTGTGTGACCTTGGGCAAGTCACTTAACCCCAATTGCCCTCCAAAAAGCAAAAGAAAAAAAGAAATTGGGGTTGTCTTTTGATGAGTGACTGACTGAGAATCTGTCTTGGGGTCCATAAAAGCAAGACATAAGACCCAACTCAGTCCTTTTTTCATTCGTTCTTTTCTGGAGTGAAACAAAAGAAAGCAGAAGGGAGTTTCTCCATTCTACCTTTTACACTACCCAAGAGACATAATGGTGATTTATATCAAAATTATATTACATTTGTTTGCCTCAGACCTCAGAGGAAACTTGAGGTCACTGTTCCTGAACTCCAACCTTCTATTGGTTGTCCTTCATTCTCAAAGAGGACTGTGACATCTGTAGAGAGGAGAAGAGATTTTGAATTCTCTAGACAGCAAGATCCCAGAAGTTAGTCTTTTAGCCAAAGAAGGATGATTTCCTGGGCAGCATCAGCTCTTTAGTGGGAGTACCTCCTGGGTGACCCCAAGTTCAAGAGCACCAGGAATTAGCCCTCCCAGAGAGAGAAGCAGATTTTCTGATGCAGCATTCTCCTTAGAAAAAGAAGAGGAAAGTCAATGAGTGCCTTGGACATTTATAGGTCCTGTGGAAAAGAGAGTACTTGTTCGGCAAAGTATGGTTATCTTCCAACAGGTGTCCAAAGCACAAGATGCTACAGTAAGTCTTGGAGAGATAGTAGAACTCTGTGGGAAAAAGGGAGATGTTAGAATGACAGAGGGTTATCCCCAAAGCACCCTAAATTGAGTGCTCTATGTTTCTGTGTCTCCCCATGAAGACTCACTCCTGTGAGCCCTTTGTGCCTTATACATATTCTCAAATCCCTTACTCTATCACTGAGCATGCCTTGTCAAATCTCAACCCTGGATTACTCCCACCATCCTTCAGTTCTATTCCCATGATGTCAAAAAGAGCTAGAGGAAATCACAAAACTATAATGGCTCTGTCCACTACAAATTTATGTCCTCTAACCTCAAACGGGCCCTCATTGTAACAAAACAAACATTCTATTCTTCCTTATTTAAATCATTATCCCCCTTAACATAGTGGTCATCCCAAATGTTCTCAAGCCTCCTATTGCAACCTTTTCATGCTTTCAACTGAAGACCTTCCTTGATATCTCACTGAGAAATTTGAAGAGCTCCCCCATCTGCCTTCCTCCTTACCTCACATAATTCAGACACTTCTCCCATTGTCTCCTCTTTATTTCCCAGCTGCACTGCACCATCATCACAATATTACTCTTACCTTCTCCAAGAAAACCTTATCACCAAAAAAATTAACATCCTGGAGATTGCATCAGCTTTGGTAGTCATACTTCATCAGTACTCTGGGTTGTCTTTGTCCCATGATTCAAGGGCTGGAAGAAAGAGCAAAAAAGTCCTCCTAAAACTACTGCTTAAAAAGAGCCTGGATGCCCAGTTAATTCTTCATTTCCCACCAGTTGTACCACCTAGATTTGACATCATCATTCCTCCAGCCAGGTGTCTTCCCTCTGCCCTGGCACATAGTAGGCACTTAATAAATAGTTATTGACTGACTCACTGACTTCCTTTCATGGCTTATTTCCTTAAGAAAATTGTCTACACTTGCTAACTCCATTTCATTTCCTTTCACTCTAAAGGCACTGAAGCCTTTGCAATCAGCTTCCAACCTTATCAATCAACTGAAACTCCAAAGTCCTCTCCCAAGTCCACCATGACCTCCTAGTTACCCAATAGTATGACTTTTTCTCAGTCTTCAACCTCCTTGACCTTTCTGCAACATTTGACCTACTTGATTACTTTGAACTCTTGGACACTCTCTCATCCCTAGGCTTTCTTGACAACACTCTCTGCTGGTTTTCTTCCTGTTGCTATGATCCCTCCTAAATCTCTTTTGTTGATTCTTCATTCATGTCATGCCCACTAACTATCCCTCAAAGTTCTATCCCGGGCCACCTTCTTTTTCACTCTATACCATCTAATATGGTGATCTCATTAGCTTCCAAAGGTTCAATTATCATCTCTATACAGCTTATTACCAGATCTATGTATCCAGTCCTAGTCTCTCTCTTGACCTCCAGTCCCACATTGCCAAATTCCTTTTGGACATCTTGAAATCATGCTAAGTGGAATAGTGGACTAAGGGGAAATTTAGTACCAAGAAGTCCTGGGTTCAAATCTCACCTCAGACATATGTTAGCTATGTGACTATGAGCAAGTCACTTAACCTCTCTCAGCTTCAGTTTCCTCACCTGTAAAATGGGGATAGAAATATTACTTAATTTCCAGAATAGTTATAAAGATTAAATTTAGATAGATAGATAGATAGATACACACACATATATGCCTTAAAGAGCTACAGAAATGCTAGCTATTATTATTATTACATTCTATAGGCATCTCAAACTCTATATAACCAAGACAGAATTTATTGTCTATTCCCTCAAACCTTTCCCTCCTCCAAGATTTCCTATAATTGTCAAGGGTACCACCTCCCATTTATGAAGGATCTCAACCTCAGTGTCATCCTCTCTCTCATTCACCCCACATATTGAATCTTTTGCCAAATCTTGTCATTTCCATTTTCCCAACCTGTCTCCTATATGTCCCCTTCTCTCCAGTCATACAGCCACCATTCTAGTAGAAACCCTCATAATATCTCACCTAGACTATTGATATAGCTTTATGGCCCTAGTCTATTCTGATTCATCCTCTATTCAGCTCCCAAGTTCTAAAGCATTGGTCTGATCATATCCCCACACTACCATTACCCTCCCCCAAGTTCAATGGGTTACATTGACTCCAGCTCTTAGCACAGTGCCTGGCAAACCATAGGCATTTAACAGATGTTTGTTGAATTGAATTTACTCAAATTATTTAGTTCAGTATAAAATGTACATTTCTTTGCTTGAAATTTAAGTTCTTTACACCTGACCCCTTCCTCATTTTATGTTCTTCTTACACTTTACTTCTTCCACACATTCTGTGATCTGGCTGCACTGATGTATTTGCTGTTCCTGGAATGGTACAGCCCATCTCCCATCTCCCATCTCCATGAATTTGAATTGGCTTCTGTCCCCACCCCACCCCATGTCTAGAATGTTCCCACTCTTATCTTCTCTAGTTTTCTTAGTTTTCTTCAAGGCTCAGCTTAATTGTTACCTGTGGCAAGAGGTCTTTCCCGGTCCTCTCTCCCCCAGCTGCTAGCAAAGCTCTCTTAAATTATTTTCTATCTACTATCAATATATCTTGGATATACTTAGTTATTTAAATGTTATTTGCCTCATTAGAATGTGTGCTTCTTGAAAACAAAGACTATTTTGGCCTTTCTTTACATCAAGAACTAAGCGTAATGGCTGACCCATTGTAAGTATTTAATAAATGCTTGTTGACTGACTTAAAAAAAATCAAGTCTGCCCTCTAGGCAAAATTACATACTGAGTGCGTTTGGGGGAGTTAGGGACTCTGTTACTGGTATTTGGTAAAACCTAGACATAACTTGTACCTAAGTTTTATTTTCAAGATTTGCCTAGAGTCAAATTCCAAGGTGGGGGCAATGAGTCAAAGAAAGAAAGTGACCTTTGGGATAGGTCCCCAGGATCAAACTGTATCCACGTTAGTCCAGAACCTTGGAGAAAAATGAGGAGGGAGTTAAGAACTTGGACCTTTTATTACACATGTAAATGAGCAGATGGAAATAAGTGTTAATAATTAACCCCCATACACATACACAGTCCAAAACATCCATTGGTGGTTATAATGTGGAAGAGAGGAATGAATGAAATCTGTAGCTCTCTCTTTCTTTCTCTCTCTCTCTCTGTATCTCTTCTCTGTCTCTGTCTCTGTGTCTCCATAAAATCATAGACCATCAGATAAATTTAGATGTTGTGTATTCTAACCCTTTCAAATTACAAGTGAGAAAACTTCTCAAAATGAGGCTAATTTCTCCCCTTCCCCAGAGAGAAAGTGATTAGTATAAAATCTTGCAGCTCATTGGTGAGAGAGCCATAATTTGAACCTAGGCTTTCTAACTGATACTGGGCTACCTCTCCTCCACCATATTTCTTCAGTATAATTCAAGGAAATATTTTGTTTCTTTCCATATATTATGCTTGTTACTCATACTTCATGACACTGAAGAACCATGATTTCATCAAAGTGAGCAGTTCCTCTATGGATGAAGATCACATTAGTCTCTGGCTAAGCAAAGAGTCTTCATGAGTTGCTGTTGCAAAAAAAAATCATCACCCAGTGGTCAACTTCTAGGTGATAAAACCCTCTGCATTTATCAAGACTTATCTTTGTACATCTAAAATATAATTTGGTACTAGACCAGAACTTGGAAGTTTCCAATTTAATAAAGCCTAGCACCTCTGGTGTGAGGGCTTGCTGAGCCCTTTTTAGGGCTACTAATCCACCTTTGGTGTCTGCCTTCATCCAACTCTCACCTGTGGTTCCAAAAAGCTGTAGTATGTATACTGGTCATACCCCCAGTAAACCATCTCAGCAGATAGGCTAAACCAGTTTTAGAGTAATGTAGTGCCAGTGAAATATTTACAGCACCCATGATCACTATAAATACCATGACTATAAATATTGTATGACTTTCAATTGCAAAATATAACAAACTTTCCACATAGAGGACAGAACTGAAGCATTTATTTAGACACCAGAAAACTGAATCCCAAAACCAGTAAGCCGATTCCATCATAATAGTAAAGAAATTAACAAGCCATAACAACACAGAGAGCCATGCCATCTTTCAGCCTCCCCACAAATCAATACAAGATCAATATTTACTCACAAACCTCTTTATCTCCTTGTCTGAACTCCTCTCTCTCCCACCATCTTGCTAGCTCTGACTCCCAGCTTCCTGTGGGCTCTACTCCACCCTTCAGCAAACTCCTCCCATCATGGGCTCCATGTGATTACATTCGACCTACTAGGGGGCAGAGTTTACTTTCAAAGCAGGGAAGTTCTTCAAACTCCCCTAGGTCTATGGAGGGTCAGGGAAGATCTTCAAATTCCCATTCCCATTACAGGTAACTAGCAAGCCTCAGTCTCACCAGTGAGTTAGGGAGATGACTACCCCAAGTATGTGAAGATTTTCCCCCAGTGGAATAGATGAATGAGAACAATTTGTTTCAACATTCATGAAGGTGGCTAAAGCTTAGGGCTTAATAGCCCTAATAAATGCTGCAATGCACTTAGAACATGGTTAGACATGGAAGATGCCAAAGTATCCCAGGCTGTATCCTTGACTGTCACCAGTCATCCTGACTTTTGTCTTGCCACTAGATTTCAATAACTTTGGATGAAAGAGTGAGGCTGATGACTTTGCACAAATCTGCCTCACTTAAATCCAATTCACATGCAAGTTGGGACATCACCCTGTGATGTCATTGGTTCTCTCCAAAAATTGAAGGATGAACAACAGTAACAGAGAAGCAGGGTCACTTCCATAGTCTAGTGAGGCATCAGAAGCAGGCTTGAGCAGAAGGTGGTTACAGAACATGAAAATTCAGGCATCACCTTTGTGTATCTTGATCCTTTTCCCCAAAGCCAGACTTCAGAGGCCAGTTCAGTCTGGCTGCCCCAGAGAGATGAAAAGGAAAAGTGATCATTTGATTTATAAAAGCTATGCTGAGCCTAAGGGCTTCAGTATAACAAAAACCAAAGTGAAATAACCCCCTGGTTTATAGTCATTTGAGGAAATGAGACCCAAAAGAACATGGAAGATATGGAATAAAGGATGTCTATGTCTCCTCTTGTGAAGCAAAGTCTTCAATACCTGATTTATAGTTGTTATTAGTCCTTCATTTTCAAAGAGGACCAATGACATCACAGGTGATGTGTTGACTTTCATGTGAATTGGATTTAAGTGAGGCAGAGTTGCACAAAGTCATCAGTCCAGTGGCAAGACAAAAGTCAGGATGACTGTAAATGTTCCAGGATATAGTGGATGATCTTGGAATCTTCAATGTCTGACCAAGCTCTAAGTACTCCACAGTGCCTACTTCAGCTGCTTTCACGGCCATTGAAATAAATTGTTCTTATCCACCCATTATGCCCAGGGAAGTCTTCATATGCTTGGGATAAACACCCCGTAACTCATCTATGGAATTACCTTCAACCTGGTTTAGCTTGTCTGCCGAGATCATTTTACTAGGGTATGGCCACTGCACATGCTACAACTTCTTGGAGCCACAGGAGAGAGTTGGGTGACAGCTGGCTACCAAGGGTGAATGAGTAGCCCTGAAAAGGGCTTGGCAAGTTATCACACCAAAGAGATGCTTACTGATTAACTGGTTTACTCAGTAGTGTGATTTGTGTTGGGATCTAAGGATAAAAAGTTAGCCATCTTAAAGACTTTTATTTGCCTATAAAAGGCAGCCAGATGCTTTCAAGAAAGAAGAAAATCAGTCAAATTCTAATTCCAGCTTTGCTACTAACAAGCTCTGCATCCCTGGGCAAGCCACTTGTCCCTTCTCTATAAAATGAAGTTGGACTAGACAATGGGTTCTTAACCTTACATATACAGTCCTCTCACACACACACTAAAGAATTCATGGATAATTTCAGAGAATTTGTGAACTTAGCTGGGGGGAAAATCATCTTTATTATCACAAACTGAAATTTATCAAACTGAAGCTTAGCATTTCCTTTAAATATGAATTTAGAATATGAAACTTTATTCTGTAGAGTCCATAGGCCTCATCAGATTGCCAAAGGAATCCATGATACAAAAAGTGAATTCTTAAACTAAATACTCTCCAAGGTTCCTTCTTGCTCTGACATACATGAAGTAACTAGGTCTATACCTAGTATAACAGTTCCAGTTGGAGAGTAGATGGACATCTTTGGCCCTTGCTCTCTTACTCTGGGAGTCCCCACTTTTTTGATACTACCTAGTAAATACCTTATTGTTTGCCTCTCACTGCCCTTGCCCACTCATTCAGGGACCCATTAACATCCAAACAAAGGAATCAGTGTGCACACTGTCAGGAGTCTGACTTACATAAATCCTTTTTCTGATATGCTTGATAGGTTAATATTCAGAAGTAAACTGGAATCAGCCCATACTAGCTTGTGAGAGCCAATTGTTAAATTTTCAGTGTGAGCTTACAAATGGGGATGGAAATTCACGTACCTCTGTTATGTGAGGAGAATTGTCCTTCTGAACTATTACATAAGCATACACAAAATATGTAATAAATAAGTACAAGGCCATTTTGGAGAGAGGTCACTATTAGCTAGGGGAGTCAGAAAAGGTTAATAAAAGGTGATACTCAACTCTTGGATAAAGTAAGTTGAAAGACATACACAAGAATCACACAGTTTGAGAAAGCAAGGAAGGTCTGAGATCTACACAGATAGAAGGAGGGCCTATACCAATGACATACACACCTATAGAAGTATTAGGGTCTGAAGTAATAACAGGATGTCCTAGAGCAGGGACCTTTAAAATCGAGTCCATAAACTTGTACTTTTCAAAATCATTTAATGACTATATTTCACAATAATTTATTTCCTTTATAATCCTATGCATTTTATTTTATGCATCTAAAAAGATTATTCTGAGGAGTCCCATAGGCTTGAGCAGATTGCTGGAAGGGTCCATGCCACATAAAAACAGGGTTAAGAACCCCTGACCAGAGGTTTATAACTTATTGGGTTAAGAGACAATACAGGCTGGAATTATATGGCTAGTTTCCAGAGGGTTAAGATGATTCACAAATTATATATTCATAACAGGTCATTAAGAGAAACTGGGAATATTTGAAATAGGTCCTAACCTACTGAGGGTAATTTTTATGTTTCTTCCCTCACTGCCATGACCATCTCTTGTTGCCCCAAGTCCAGACTGATCCTTGGGGTAAATAAAGGAGCCTAAATTCCACTTAGCTCATAATTATGGAATTCTATTCCATCTTTATCTACTCCTTTTCTTCCCACATAAATCACTTTGGGAAACCATCCTCTTGTTACTGAGCAAATTTGCTTCTTGGGTAACTCCCAAAACATTCCCAACTAATCTACTAACAAAAAAACAGGGGAGACAGACTAAGGGCATTACATAATTGATTATCATTTCCTTTGGCCTCTTTCTGTTGGACCATTACTGCTGATGATAGCTGGAGAAGGATACAGAATGGATCTTAATTTCCAGATACCAGGTTATACAGTGGTACTAACAGAAAAAAGAAAATCTTGTTCAGACTTGTAAATTGAGAAAATTTAATATGCATGTTGCGTGTGGACTTATTAAATATGCAACATGTTGATACAAGTTTTGTCCAGCCCCTAGAGCCTTGGGTTCTTTGAGGACATTGTCACTGTCTCAAAGTTCTGTCCCATTTGAGACCTTCTACTTTTACCTTCAAAACCTACTGCTGATTGGACTTAGAGAATTTTCTTTTATGCATCAACTCTCTGTCCATCCCAAGATGGGCATCCTTAATTAGAAAAAAAAATGGGCCCAGAGGCAGAATTCACATTGGTAGCAGGGGCAGTAGCCATTGTTTAAAAACTGAACTTTGTCAAAGATTAAATGTGACACATTGATGCCATCAAGTTATAGAAACAAAGAAACATGGAAAATGGTATTATGCTTTCTCATGGTAAAGACGCTTTTCATGCCCTTAAATTAAAAAAAAATTACTTTTCTGCCCTCTGGTGAAATAGTAAGAATTTAATGCCACTTATTTAAAGTGCTAATATCCCACTGTATTGTTTTCTTTTCCCCTAATGAGGTTGATTAATGAATATCCCACCTCTCCCTTCCATAGGATTCTGTAATTTGGCATACACATGTCTAAAGTCCAAAATCCTTTATGTTTTCAGATACTCCCTCCCAAGTATCTGGACTGGTGAAAATGTAAGGGACCTGAAGGCAAGTTATTAAAAATGTTAAATAATGGAGCTCATTGAGACCTTAGTTCTATGAGACCTTAGACACACAATTTAAATCATTATTTTAAATAAGCAATGCTAATATATTTATTCTTATATAAATATATGTCTACATGGTATTTACCTTGAGAGAGTGTAAGCTCTTTGAGGTCAGTTAGCATTACATCCCAATACCAAGCACAGTGCCTGGAATAGAGTGTATGTTGATTGATTTGTGTTATTTGTTGATTGATTACTCTTATGGATTTTTCTTGTTGGTTTTGAATGATACAAAAAAAACTTATAAAAACACATTTCTATTTCACTCAATTATATCTTGAGTCATACTATTTATTTCTATGCATCTTAGTCTTCATGGCAAAGTCATATTAAAGGGTCTTGAATATAATTGACACCCAAAAAATGTTTCTGGAATGAATGGTAAAAGCAAACTTCAGAAGCTGGGTTGTTTTTTTCTAACTCCTGACTTTGAATAGTCAGGAGACCATTTCTCTAGAAATGAATAGAGGTGGGGAAAGGACCCCTTCTACTTTTCCTTTATATCTCATCTCAAATGCTATCTCTCACACACACACAAAAATTTATCTGATCACCCTCCTCTTCCTCCTCAACTCACACTTTGTTTGCCTATTTCATATGCTTTCTTTCTTTTCTTTTCTTTTCTTTCTTTCTTTTTTTTTTTTTTTGCTTTTTGGAGGGCAATTGAGGTTGTGACTTGCCCAAGATTGCATGGCTATTTTTTGTGTTAAGTGTCTGAGGCTGGATTTGAACTCAGGTCCTCCTGACTCCAGGGCCAGTGCTCTATTCACCAAGCCATCTAGCCGCCCCATATTTCATATCCTTTCAATGTGTTTTCAAAATATATAATGATTTGGATACCTGTCATATCCCCCTA
The DNA here is from genome assembly GCA_011680675.1 of Gymnobelideus leadbeateri. Taxonomy (NCBI): domain Eukaryota; kingdom Metazoa; phylum Chordata; class Mammalia; order Diprotodontia; family Petauridae; genus Gymnobelideus; species Gymnobelideus leadbeateri. The sequence goes on from WOXC01003497.1 coordinate 109,206, forward strand.
CTATTCTGTAAGCCCCAGGAGGACAAGAATGATGTTTTATCTAAACCTTGTCTCTTTTCTAGCACTGAACACATTGTTTTCTATGTACGTAAGTAAGTACTTAATGGTTGTTAAATTGAGTTGAGTTGAATCCAAAGTAAAATGAGGTCTGGACTACATGATCTCTGAAGTCTCTTCCATATAAAATTGAGGATAATATGACAAGAGTGAGACAGGATTTTAGATGTCATTATTTCCTACTCTGGAACCATAGACATAAGGCATCAGACTGAAGGAAGATACAGTGGAATGCTATAGAAAATAGAGAGGGTCATGTCTAAATTCATATTTCAAATACTGTACTGATATAAAATAAATGAAAGTATACCAGTGAACCAGACCTTACACAAAAAAGTGATCCCAGAAAACAGTATGTACAGATTTTAAAAAATAAATTCAATCATATTTTAATGCACTAGGATATCTTATTTAAAATAATCTTATGGTTAATCCTTTTGTAAAAGAAATACTGCATCTTCCCCCTCCCTTACTACCCCATCTAATATTCTATGTAAGTGCAAATTTTTATATATTGGGTCTGTGTAAAGCACTGTTAACTATATGTAAATTGATATGCAAATGAAATTCAAAAGGGTGGGGGAAACATTGGCTGCTTATAGGGATGGGAAGCTACCATCTCTTTGTCCTTGAGAAAAGACTGAAGTGCCCCATTCTCCTCCTTAAAAAGCAACTCCATGTAATATAAAGAACAGAGGACCTAAAATCAAGAGACCTGAGTTTGAGTCATACCTCACTCAGATGCTTAATAGTCCTGTGACTTTGAAAAAAAATCATTCAATCCTTCTGAACCTTGGTTTTCTCGTCTGTAGAATAAGGGAATCAGATTGCTTAACTTTCAAGACTAAGTTTTATGCTTCTATAAAATCACTTCACCATTCTAAGCTCAGTTTCATCACCAGTAAAACAAAAATATTAATACTTATGCTACCTACCTTGTAAGGAAAGCACCCTGGAAATCTTAAAACACTGTTTTGTTATGGTTATCATTCTGAAATTAGCGCTGAGATCCATGAAACACACTCTTTGGCATCCAAGATGAGACCCTAGCTATCTCAAAAAGACCTTATCATCATTGACTAGCCCATACCAAAGGCTCACCACCACCACCACCACCCATAAGAGATATGCCAAGCATAGACACAACAAAGCAGAGGAGTAGAAGAAGGAAAACACAGACAAAAGGATGACTCATCTGGCCTTCAAGGGCCAGCATACCAAGAAAGACATAAAGAAATGCGCATGTCAGAGAAGAGATCTTAAACAATATGGTCCTGCTCTTTCCACACCCTAGAAGTCTTTCCTGATGCCTTCAGATATTGGCACTCTCTTCCTCTTGAAATTTCCTTATATTAACTCTTATTTACTTGTACAAATATTGTATCTCTCTCTGTCACTAGAATGTAAGTCTTCTGAGGGCAAAGAGATTTCTTTTTCTGTCTTGTATTCCCAGGACCTTGGACAATACCTAGCATATAGCACTAAAATATGTGTTGAATTGAATAATAACACAATTAAATTCCCTGGCATCATAGAATGAATCAAGAGACATGAATTCTATTCCTTCCTCCACTATTAACTTTCTATGCAGCTTAATAGCTTCTCTTAGACTAGTTTCCTCATAAGTCATCTGGGGATAACACTCCCCGCCCTAACTACCACAATGGGTTATGGTAAACTCTAATGAGATAATAAATGGGAAAGCACTTTAGGTAATGTATTTTTTTGTTTTAAAAATAAAACACATTTTAAGCATTCAGTTCTTCCAGGAAATAGTGACCCACAATGGGGTCCAAGTAGAATCCCTAAGGCTCTGCTCTCCTGGATCTGGATTAAGCTGAAAAGGCAGCAGAGCTCTCAGGAACAGAGAGTCCATCCAGATGAATCAAAATTACTTGCATGGCAAATCAAACCAAAAAGAGTTATTTTCCAAACGAGGCCTTTTACATAAGAGGAAAACACGGTCACAGTTGTGCAGCCATCTGCCTTCCTTATGACAAAATCACACGGATTTTAAACATACTTGGGGAGCTTTGTAGTCAACTTCCCTCTCTCCACAATTTCATGAGTACAGTCTTCTCACCCTTTGGGAAATGATCCTGGCCACATTCAGGAGGCATAAGTTTGAAGAACCTGGACTTCAATCAATTCAAATGTCTTCTATTCAAAAAGTCATTCAAGATCATAGATTGAGAACTGAAAGGGACTTTGGAAGCATGGAGGCCCATCCTCTCTTTTTACAGATGAGAAAATTGAAGTTTAGGAAGGCTAAGTTACTTGCCCAAGGTCACACAGGTAGTAAATGGCAGAGGTAAGATCACTGAATCCAGTGATCTTTTCATTGTATTGTGTTATTTAAAAGCATGGATCATATCTGGGGTAATGAGAAAAACTATTGAATCTGGGAAATGTTACAACCTTATTATGTACTAAATCGTGATAGCGCCAACCCTATACTTTTCTAAGTTCATTGTCTCATAACATTAGCTTAGTAAAAATGTTTATGGCCCTGATTTCCTAGACCAATCCATATTAAATTATAGTCTTTTTTCAGAATATCCCCAAACCCCATCACATTCCCTGAAGGTTAGAGATCCCCAAGAACCAAAGGTGGCCACCCTGTTGAGTCCCTATTGAGCATCAGTGAATTAAATTCTATCCAAGGCCTTAGACTATAGAGACCTTTTTGAACCTGACTTGTCATCCAGACTATTACCTATCCCTGCCTACAAATTTCATAACTCCTAAGATATAGACAGGAGAAAGTTCTTAGTCTACCCACCTCAGTAACCTCTAGATGTCAAAAGACAAAAGATTTTCTAGCTCATTGAAGACCATAATATCATAGACTTAAAACTGAAAGAGACCTTGGAGATTATTTAGTCCAGTCTCATTATTTCGCAGTTGGGAAAATTTAGGCCCATAGAGGTTATGATCTATGTAAGATCACATAAGTAATAAATGACAGAGCCAGGATTTGAACCAGGGTGCTCTGACTCCAAAACCCATGCTCTTTCCATTCTACTGTTCTGCCAACTATGTAAAACAAGGAACAAAGATCAAAGGAACTAAGTCTGTAAAGGATCTTAGAGGTCACCAAGTTCAATTCTGTTATTTTACAGATGAAGAAACTGAGGTTCAGAAAATTTCCAGAAGTGGCCCAAAGTGAGAGAGCCAGCATTTAAACTAAAGATCTTCTACCTACAAATCTAGGCTCTCTCTACTATACCCTGGTGACCCCTGACCAAGGAGATGAATACAGAAAAACAAGACAGTCAGCACTTAGGTACAACGTTGGCCAACACTAGCAAGTATCTTAGGACCCCATGTTACTCCTTTCCATTTGTCTCCTGACAAATCTGACATCTCTGAGTTGAATGAGGTCTCAGATCTCATCTAGCCCTCCTGGCACCTGAACAGAAATATCTTCTACAACGTCCCCAACAAATAGTCATCCAGCCTCCACTGAAAGGTATCTAGCAGCAGAAGACTCCCTACAATCAGAGGCAATGGTTTCTACTTTTGGATATCTCTAATTGGCAGGAAGTTCTTCCTTACCTGGAGCCAAAAAAATCCCTGAAATTTTAGCACAATGCTCTTAACTCTTCCCTCTGGGGTCATGTAAAATAAGTATAATCTCCTTTATACTTGATGGCCCTTCAAACGTTTGCTTTTTTTAGGAGGGGGGAGGGCAGGGCAATTGGGGTTAAGTGACTTGCCCAAGGTCACACAGCTAGTAAGTGTTAAGTGTCTAAGGTCTGATTTGAACTCAGGTCCTCCTGACTCCGGGGCCAATGCTCCACTCACCGAACCACCTAGGCACCTCCCCTCAAATGTTTGAGGACAATTATTATTCCCCAGGAAAGTCAAACACAACTGAAATGAAATAACAAGAAGAATCCTTTTTGGTTCTCGATGCCACACTATTGGTTCATATTGAACTGACAATATATTGGAGCTCCAGGTCTTTTTTGCATGAACTGTGGTATAATAAATCCATCCAGTACTTGTTATTTGATTTTTTGAACCCAAGTATTGGACTTTACATTTATCCCTATTGAATTTCATCTTACTCTATCCATCCCATTTTTTAAAGCCTGTCAAGAACTTTTTGGATCCAGACTCTGTCAACCAAAATGTTAGCAGTCCCTTCCAGCTTCCTGTCACCCCAAATTTGATAAACATGACATCTCTGCCTTTAGCCAAGTCACTGATAAAAATTGTGGACAGAACAGGGCCAAGGACAGAGCTCTGCTGTGCTCAACTAGAGACACCCCTCCAAGGTGATTACAATCCACTAATAACTACTCTTTAGATTTTATTATTCAACTAGTTTTGAATCAATTTAACTACCATCATCTAGCCTACATCTCTCTATTTATATTGTCCATAAGGATATTGTATTCATTACTGAAATTCAGAGACATTCTGTCTAGTGGGTCTTCATATATTTGTATGCACATTCACATAGACATACATGTGTTTACATACATTCATGTTTACATGAAATCGTATGCACATAGACACACCTATTTCTATTACAAAAGATTTAGTGGTAAGTTTTTCAGAAATTCCTCCTGAGAGATGAATGTGGCTTCCCTTTATAACCAGTCAATGACCAGTTTTCATCCTTGACCTATATTTGTGAGCACCCAGACAAAACTATTTTTTAATCAGTCATTCAGATGTTTTGTTTTATTTTGCATTTTTCTGCCCAGGATAAAATATCTAACTCTCTGGAAACATCTGAGTAGATGACTAAACACTTTGGTTTGTACTTGTAGGTTTGAGCCTTGGGTAGACACAGTCTGAGAGGCTTTTTTCCCCTCACTTGCTCCTTTGAATGAAGCACAAAGGTATTTCCTATGTCTCCAGAATGACAGGAACATCAGTAACAATGGGGCAATCTAATAACCCTGTCAAAAAAGAAATTAGGTTAGTCTGGCATGACCTATGCTTAATGAGTCCATGCTGGTTCTTAACGGTCACTTCTTCTCTTTCTAAGTGCTCGTGATCCATCCTTTCCATGATGTGTTCTAGAATTTTGTCAGAAATCAAAATCAAGCCCATTGGCTTGTAATTGCCAGAATACACCTCCCTCCTCCCAGTCCCCAGGCATCTTTCTTCTCTCCTTCCTCTACTTTTAAATCAAAACTGCTCACATTTCTGTAGCATTTTAAGATTTAAAAACTTTATGAAACACTTTCCACATATCATATCACTTAGTCCTTGCAATTACCCCCACAAGAAAGCCACACAGGTATTATTACTTCCATTCTACGCATTAGGGAATTGAGACTCAGAGAGTTTAAGTGACTCGGCAGTAGACAGAAAGTGTAGGTATAAGAGGCAAGAACCAAACCCAGATCTGTTCCTGACTCTGAATCCAGTGCTCTTTCCATTATTCCATATTGTTTGTCAGACTAATAGGTTCCCCTCCTTTAGATCAAATCTCCTTTTCTCTTTAAAAAAAACCAACAAATTAATAGATTTTTCAGTTCCCTATCCACATTCAGGAAGCTAGTATCCCACTCATCCAGAGGAAGAGTAATAATAATAACAGATCATAACCATCCAAGCTTCACAAAATTACAGCATCATAGAATCACAGAGTAGGAAGGGACGTTGGAGACTGTTAGTACCTGAACAGGAATACTCTCTACATAGCACTACTGAGAAGTGCTCATCTGGCCTTTGTTAGAGGATTCCCAGTGAAAGGAGTACTCCCCAAGGCCACCCATTCCAGTCCACTTTGGATTACTCTAGTTGTTAGGAATTTTTTTCCTTATGTTGAGTTCATATCTTCCACTCTCATTGGTTCTTCTCCCAAGTATCTTGCTTTATACAAATGAACTCCTGTGGCTAGGGAACTAATTAATTTATTAAAAGAAGAGATATTAGTTAATGACTGACAAGGAAGCAATAAAATTTAATATCAGGAGGGTTCCTTCAAAGATGGGGCACGTTCAACTGCAGAGTACCAATAGGCAAAAGTATGTTGGGAGAAAACTCACCTAAGAAACTTCCCTCTTCCTATCACCTATTCATCATTGTCAGGTGCTGGGAGAAGGGGAGATCAACAAGCTACAGTTTGATGTGTACCAAATCTCCCTGACAGACTGAGATAAACTCCTTTACTTTATACTCATTCCAGGAATCCTCGTGAAGGGTTGGGCCATCACTTAACCTTACCATTGATAAGTTGAGAAAAAATGGAGGCTAAAACAGGATCCAAATGCACCGAAGTCCGGGATTACTCCAATTCCCCTTTAGTATTTTCCATTTCTTAAGGAGAACAGAGCACTGAGTCAAGTTATCACGCTGTTTCATGCTACATACATTCATTGGCTACTGCTCTGCTCCGATGTACCATAGGTTAAAAGCATGTCCCCTCACATAGAACAACAAGAGAGAGTAACTATTTGATATAAAGTGAGTCAGGACAATATAGTGAGGAGAGAGGAAAAAAAACACTGGTCTAAGAAGCAAAAGACCTGGGCATTAGCTGAAAACAATTCCCTAACTTCCTGTGTGATCTGGGGCAAGTTTCAGTTTCTCTGTCTATAAAATGGGAAAAATTATGCCTATTTTTCCTTCCAGACAAGACTGTTATAAGGAACAGATGTGGAAAGGTATGCAAAAGAGCAGGTAGGTATAAGGCATAAGTGTTATTATAAAAAAGTAAATGAATATCCTAATACTAGGAGAGGAAAGTCTTGCCATGTGCTTTACTCCATCCATTGTTCAAAAAGTCAGGTTTTATTCCACATACTAGAAACTTTCATTTACTAGAAATGTGTATTTAACAATAAAAATTTAAACCTGAAAGCATTTATACAATGGCTTTGTTGTGTGCAGAAGATTAAAGCCCCTTTATGTGAAAGTGTAGAACTTTCTAAATGCATGGGTCTTTTTCAGGGCATCAAAGGATTTTGGGCTGATCCACCACTCTATTTCTTAGCCAGAATCAGATAGTTTTGATGATTACTGTTTTATAATATAGTTTGAGATCTGGTATCGCTAGGCCACTTCTTCCATGTCTTTTTCCATTAATTCCCTTGATATCCTTGACCTTCTGTTCTTCCAGATAAACTTTGTTGTTATTTTTTTCCAATTACATAAAATAATTTTGGGTAGTTTGATTGGTATGGCATAAATATTCATCAATTTTGCTCACATAGTCAGATTTATTGGCATATAATTGGGCAAAATATTTCATAATGATTGCTTTAATTTCCTCTTCATTGATGGTGATTTCACCCTTTTCATTTTTGATACTGGATATTTGATTTTCTTCTTTTTTTAAATCAAATTAACTAATGACTTGTCTATATTATTGGTTGCTTTTTTTCCTCATAAAACCAGCTCCCACTTTTACTGGTTAGCTCAACAGCTTTTTTTTAACTTTCAATTTTATTAATGTTACCTTTGATTTTCAGGATTTCTAATTTGGTGCTCAATTGGGGATTTGTAATTTGTTCTTTTTCTAGTGTTTTCTTTTAGTTGAATGCCTAATTTGTCAATCTATTCTTCATTTAGTTTGGCGTAAGAATTTAGAGAAATAAATTTTTCCTTAAGTACTGCTTTGACTGAATCCCATAAATTTTGGGATATCGTCTTATTGTTGTCATTCTCTTTAATGAAATTATTAGTTGTTTCTATGATTTGTTCTTTGATCCGCTTATTCTTTTTATTTTTTTTTGCTTTTTGGAGGTGAGAGGGCAGGGCAATTGGGGTTAAATGATTTGCCCAAGGTCACAAGACTAGTAAGTGTTAAGTGTCTGAATCCGGATTTGAACTCAAGTCCTACTGACCTCCAGGGCCGGTGCTCTAATAACTGCACCACCTAGCTGCCCTGATCCACTTATTCTTTAAGATTAGATTATTTAGTTTCCAATTAATTTTTTTTTAAAAGCAATTGGGGTTAAGTAACTTGCTCAAGGTTACACGGCTAGTCATTATTTATGTGTGGGTGCTCATTTTCTGAGGCCGGATCTGATCTCCGGTCATCCAAACTCCGAGGCCGAGGCCGGCGCTCTTACTCACTGCTCCACCTAGTCGTCCCTTTAGGGCAATTGGGGTTAAGTAACTTGCCCAAGGTTACACGGCTAGGTTTTTGTTTGTGCGGATTAAGTGTCCTTCTGACTCCAGGGCCGGCGCTCTATTCACTGCGCCACCTAGCCACCCCTCCAATTAATTTTTAATCTATCTTTCCACTGCCCTTTGTTGAATGTAATTTTTGTTGCATTGTGATCCAAAAAGAATACATTTAATACTTCTGCTTTTTTACATTTGATTTTGAGGTTTGTATAGTCAATCTTTATGTAGGTGTCATGTGTTGCTGAGGAAAATAAAAGGTGTATTCCTTTCTGTTCCCATTCAGTTTTCCCCCAAAGGTCCATGTATCTAAATATTCTAAGATTCTATTCATGTCCTTAGTTTCTTTCTTGTCTCCATTCCCCCCTCCATTGGACTTCTTGAATTCTGAGAGGGGACAGTTGAGGTCCCCCATTAGTATAGTTTTGCTTTCTGTTTCTTCCTGTAACTCACTTAGTTTCTTCTTTAAGAATTTGGATGCCATACCACTTGATGCATATATGTTTAGTATTGCTATTATTTCATTGTCTGTGGTACCATTTAGCAAGATGTAGTCTCCATCCTTATCTCTTTTAATTAGGTCTGTTTTTGTTTTTGCTTTGTCTGAGATCAGGATTGCTAGTTCTGCATTTTTTTTCACTTCAGCTTAAGCATAATAGATTTTGCTCCAGCCCCTTACCTTTACTCTGTGTGTGTCTCTCTGCTTCAAGTGTGTTTCTTGTAAACACCATATTGTAAGATTCTGGTTTTTGATCCACTCTGCTATCCACTTCCATTTTATGAGGGAGTTCATCCCATTCACATTCACAGTTATGATTACTGAGTATTTCACTCCATTCTATTTTTCCTCCTGTTTTTCCTCTCTCTCCTTTCACCCTTTTCCTCTTTGACAGTATTTTGCTTCTGTCTACCACCTCCCCTGGTCTACCCTCTCTTTTGTCAGTTCCCTCCTTAATCTTAATTTCCTTCCCTCCTTCTTTCCTATTAGGTAAAATAGATTTCTATATTCATCTGGTTGTGCATATTCCTCTTTGAGCCAATACTGATGAGAGTAATGTACAGGCAATGCTCATCACCCATCCTCCCATTTTCCCCTCTACTGTAATAGGTTTTTTTAACTTTATCATTAGAAATAATTTACCCATTCTGCTTCTCCCTTCTTTCTGCACCCAGTGTACTCCTCTTTCTCATCCCTTAATTATTTTCGTGTCCTCTCCTCAGATTCACCTCACACCTGTATCCTCTATCTATGTGTATTTCTCCTAACTATACTATTGGTAGTAGTACAATTTTAAGAATTACAAGTATCATCTTCCCATATAGAAATGTAAATACTTCATCTTCATTGAATCCCTTATGTTTTCTTTTCCTTTTTTAGGCTTCTCTTTTGTCTTGATATTGGAGATCATATTTTTGTTCAATTCTTGTCCTTTCCTTGTGAAAGCTGGAAGTCCTTCTATTTCACTGAATGACCATTTTTTTCACTTGAAGTATTGTGCTTAATTTAACCAGGTAGGTGATTCTTTAGCTTCTTTGCCTTCTGGAATATCATGTTCTATGACCTCTGATCCTTTAATGTTACAGCTGCTAAGTCCTGTCTAATCCTGATTGTGGATCCCTGATATTTGAATTATTTCTTGCTGACCATTTACAGTATTTTTCCCTTGACCTGATAGTTCTGAAATTTGGGTATAATGTGACTTAGAGTTTTTATTTTGGGTTCTCTTTCCTGAGGTGATCAGTGGATTCTTTCAATGCCTACTTTGCTTTCTGGTCACAGGATACAGGGGCAGTTTTCCTTGATAATTTCTTGAAAGGTCCTGTCCAGGTCTTTCTTTTGATTATGGCTTTCAGGTAATCCAATGATTCTGACATTGTCTCTCCTGAATCTACTTTTCAGGTCAGTTGTTTTTCCAGTGAGGTAGTTTATATTTTATTCTATTTTTTTCATTCTTTTGAATTTGTTTGATTGGTTCTGGAGGTCTCATAGATTCATAAGCTTTCACTTGCCCAATTCTAATTTTTAAGGAGTTGTTTTACTCTGCTAGCTTTTGTACTTCCTTTTCCATTTGACCAGTTGTATTTTTTAAGGAATTGTTTCCTTTTTCTAAGCTGTTGACTTTTTTTTCATAATTCTCTTGCATTACCCATTTTTCCCATTTTTTCTACCTTTCTTATATGATTTTTAAGCTCCTTTTTGAGCTCTACCATGAGTTCTTTCTGGGCTTGAGATCACTTTCTGTTTTTGTTTAGGGCTTTGCCCATAGGTGTATTTCCCTGGGGCTATACTGAAGTATTTGGTGGTCTGGCTACTGGAGGTTGCCTGTTTGCCCAGGGATTCACTGAAGAACCTGGTGGTTCTCTGAACTGGAGTTGGGATTTGAACTAAGGTCTGCTAACTCCAATTCCCTTGGCTATGCTGAGGCATGTGGGGGTCCTGGTGTTGGTGTCTGTCTGTACTGGAACTCAGTATCTCCCTCTGGTTTGCTGAGGTGGAGTTGGCTTGCTGGGATACTTCCTGTCCTGGACTATGCTCTCCTTTTACCCTAGTGATAAGGATCTTTTCTGACAATCTTCCAAGTTTCTTGGACTAAAAGATTGTTTTGCTCCATCTTTGTACTGGTTCTGCTGTGCCAGGATTTGTTTTAAGGTACTATTTTATGGTTGTTTGGAGGTGAATATTGGACAGTTACAGTGATTTACTGCTTACTCTACCATCTTTAATTCCAGAAGTGAATCACACACTGTTTAGTTTTTAACATGATTATATGATCACAGTATCGTGGAATTTAATAATAATAGGTAACATTTATTTAGTGTTTTAGGGTTTGCAAAGAACTTCACAGAAATTATTATTTCACATGGTTCTCATAATAACTCTATAAGCACTACAGGTATGATTACCATTTTAAAGATGGAGAAACCAAGGCTTTAAGAGGTTATTCACCTTATCCATAATCATGCTATTAATAAATCTCAGAGTTGGGATTTGAACTAAAGTCTGCTAACTCCAAATCCAGAACTCTTTATCACAATACCACCTCACCTCTCATTTAAAGCTGGAAAGGCCTTCATAAATCATCTGATCCAATCCCTTCATTTTATGGTTGTCAACAAGCATTTATTAAACACCTACTATATGCCAGACACTGTATTAAGGCCTAGATGGGATTAAGAATTTTGAGGATTATCACCAGCCCTGGAGTCAGGAGGACCTGAGTTCAAATCCAGCCTCAGACACTTAACACAAAAACTAGCCGTGTGATCTTGGGCAAGTCACTTAACCCCAATTGCCCTCCCCAAAAAAAGTATTTTGAGGATCAGTGAATGGGTGGAATCAGTAAGTGATTTGGCACCAGAGAACCTGGGTTCAAATCCTGGCTCTACCACTCACCATATTTGTGACCTTAAGCATGTATTTGAACCTTGACAAGCTTCTGTTTCCTCATCTATTAAATAAAGGGTGGAACTAGATGACCTCTCAGCTTTTTTCCAGAAATCTCTGATCTTGTGATTTGCCCATGGTCACACAGGTAGTAAATGAACCAAGATTCAAACACAGATCTCCTAATGTCAAACTTAGGGCTTTCATTTGGTCTTTGTGTAAATAGAGCTATGGAAAAATTCATTTCAAACACATTCATATATTTTATATTGAACCATTTAGTTCTTCATTTTGCTATAAGGGGTTTTCTTTCCTGGTTTTTTTTGCTGCCCATCAGTAGCACCTATTGCAATTAGGGCTCTACATATGATTGTGCCACTGTTGCTAAGGTCAAGGACAGAACAGCTTGTCCAGAAAGAGACAACCAACAACAACCAGATTGAGACAGGAAGAAAAGATCTTAGCGGCATATGGACGGAGCTGTGCTAGAATCTCCCTGAAAGAGCCTTAGGAATGTCTCATGGTGGAATGAACTGGGAAGACTTGGTCAAACCTGGGCTGATGAGTCAATCATCCCTCCAAAGTGTGGAACAGTTTGGGCTGCCTTTCACTGTGGGCATATGTTAAAAGACATTCCTCTCTCTCACACACAGACCTTTGGTGCCCACGCTCTCCTCAAGTTCTCAGTACAATCCCATTTGCAACAGATTTATTAGTGATCATTAGCACAGGATGTGGGACAGGCATCATGTCTGATTTCTAGGTTTACCACAGCCACAGAAAGTCTCTCATTCTCTGTTCCATTCCATTCCAAAAATGAATCATAGAACCTCAAGGGGCTCCTCATTCAGCCCCCGTCTCCAGGCAAAAGGATATCTGAACCATTCTAATTCAATTCCACAAACATTTATTAAGCACCTACTATTTTCAGGGGTCAGTGCTCAACTCTGGACATACGAAAATGAAAAAACAGACCCATCCCCATTTACGAGAAGTATAATACATTCCAGTGACATGATACTGCCCTGTTTTAAAGAATAATTTTAAGGACTAATCAGGCTGTGCAGTGATTCACTTTGGAGCACAGCAGATGGGAAGTGGGGAAGGGAGGAGGAGAGAAGGGTGGCTTTAAGAATTCCCTAGGGTGAGATACCAGATTCAAAGTCTTAGATGTGGGCAGTTACATATTTTGAGAGGGGGAGGAGGGAAGGCAAAGAAGAGAGTAAGAGAGGAGGTAGGGAGAAGGATGGGAAAAGGAGAGAAAGTGAGGAGGAGGAAAGAGAGGAGAGAGTGGGGAGAAAGAGGAGAGAAAGGGTAGAGAAAGAAGGACAAGAGAGGAGAGAAAGAGAAGAGAGAAGTGAGAGAAAAGAGAAAAGAGTGAGGTGAGAGAGGGGGAAGAGAGAGAGAGAAAAGAGAAAAAGAGCAAGAGAGAGGGGGAGGAAAAGAGAAGGAGGAGGAGGAGAAGAAAAAGAAGAAGAAGAAGAAGAAGAGGAGGAGGAGGAGGAGGAGGAGGAGGAGGAGGAGGAGAAGGAGAAGAAGATGAGATGGAAAGAGAGAGAGAGAGAGAGAGAGAGAGGGGGGGGGGGGCATTTCACCACCCCCACACTTCCAAAGCTTGAAAAATGACCATTTTCTTTTTCCCATTAACCCCAACCTGCTGTGACCATTTTTCCCTTCCAAATGCAAACCATTTTTCTTCAGGATTTCAGAGACCATTTTAAACCTCAGTAAAAGACATTTTAATCCTACCAGAGCCCTACTGCCCTTTCCACAAATGGTCCATGACATACTTTGTGAGACCATCCTGAACTCACAGATGCATGTTTGTAAGGTCTGTGCAGATTATACATCCAAACTGGTAATATTCAGTTGCTAAGAAAGCTGGCATAGGGATAAGAAAGACAGAGCAGGAGAGGTCACCTTTGCAATGAAATGTCACTGGGCAGGCCATGTATTCTCCACACTTCTGCCTTTCTGTTTCTGTCTCTGTCTCTCTCTGTATGTCTCTGTCTTTGTGTCTCTCTCCCTGTCTGTGTATGTGTGTGTGTGTCTGTCTGTCTCTGTCTCTCTCTGTCTCTGTGTGCCTCTGTCTCTCTCTGTCTCGATGTCTCTCTCTCTGCCTCTGTCTCTCTGTTTCTGTGTGCCTCTGTCTCTCTGTTTCTGTCTCTATCTCTGTTTCTCTGTCTCTCACTCTCTGTCTCTTTCTGTTTCTCTCTCTCTCCTAAGAGAAATAGTGTTTTCAAATCTATCTCATCTACATTATTTCCCATAAAAATTAAATCAGTGTTTGACATCAGACAACAGAATCTAGACCACAGCTTAGCTTTAATGAGCCAATTGCTCATTGTTGTTTCATCTTAGACATCTTGATAGTTAATCCAGGACACACGTGCATAATACCATGCTGCCCTAACAGGCCTTGCCACTTCAGAACTCTGATGACCAAAGGAAGTCCCATGCATCCTACACCCTGCACACAAGAAATCTGAGCCAGTGTGTGTGTGTGTGTGTGTGTGTGTGTGTGTGTGTGTGTGTGTGTGTGGTGGGAAGGGTATCTTTTTATATGCAACTTCCCCTCTACTCAAGGAGTACATTTCTGATTCCTCTTAAGTAATTGAAGATATTGCAGATACAATCAAGAGTCAAACTCTTCAAGATGAAAATGTCTTGATGATGAATCAAGTTAATGGAAGCAAAATCCCAGTCCTGCCTGATTAGAGAACCCAGAGACTTATCAGAGGCAGGAACATACAAGCCAACTCACAACCTGACCTTGTAACGAATGAGAGCTGAAAAGCAATTAATTGAGAAATTATCAGGGAAAAGAGAAGTTGTACGGTTGGTTAGGTACAGCAATATGTCAATGGGCCAGGGATTGATTTGGCTGGAGTGCCTCAAGGTCTCTGTTCTGATGATTCAGGAGTTGAAAGAATTGGCCTGAGCTAAGCACTAAGCAATGTGAAGGGTCAGATGTGAGTGTCATCATTTAGCAAAAGGGATCACTATTCATGTATCAAGATCATGATTAAGCCAAGGTCTTAATGAAAGGTAGATTTATCAGTTTATTATTAATAGTAATAATATCTCATATTGATATTGTGCTATAAGGTTTTACAAATCAATTTATGTGCCTTTTCTCATTTAATCCTCATGATATTCCAATGAGGTAGGTGCTATTATTATATCCATTTTACAGATGAGGAAAATTAAGGCTCACAGAGGTTAAATGAGTTCTCCAGGCCCACACAACTAGTAAGTTTCTGAGGGGGAATTATAACTCAGTTCACCTCTACTCCAGGTCTAGCACTAAGTTTACCAAGCACATTTGTGTTGTGTAAGTGTCACCAGACCATGCCAATTGTTCAGACTCTGCAGGCATTATTCCCAAATTTCCCTTCTGCAGCATAGGTAGGCATCAGTGCTTCAGAATGGCAAAGGAACCATAGAAATCACTCAGTCCATCCCCCTCACTTTACAAAGAACCCAAGGCTCCAAAGAAACCCAGGGGAGATGATTTGCCTAAAGTTATACAGCTAGTGGAGCAGAACTGTAGAAGACCCAAGTCTTCTTCTTCTAAGCTCCATGGTCTTTCCAATATACCACATTGTCACATTTTTCGGAAAATTCGGCTTTTTCCACCAGTCCTCGTATCTTCAGGCAGCTAGGTGGCATGGAGCACTGGATTGACATCAGGAAAACTTGAGTTCAAATATGGCCTCAGACACTTAACTGTGTGAGATTGGGCAAGTCACTTAACCTCTGTCAGACGTCTCAGTTTCTTCATCTATAAAATGGGAATAATAACAGCACCAATCTCCCAGGGTTTGCTTTGCAAAGCTTAAAGCACTACATAAATGCTAGCTATTGACTAGCATTTTCCTTCATGTCCTCAAGACCTCTCATGTAGTTCTTTAGCCTTTTGGTCATCAACCAAAAGAAGACATGCTTCCTTTACTTATATCAGCACTAACTCACACTCATAAGGAAATAACTCTGCAAGACGGATGCCATTCTTGGTTTTGTAACCAACACCCATATGCAGTGGCTAATTCGACCTCAAAATGTTTGACCACTGGGTCTACCAAGAGACCCTTTTCCTAACAAACAATACTCACCAAATGGGAAAGCAGAAAGAGCAGATACATTTGTGTTTTGAAACTCGGAGCACATTTTCCCAAAGCAGTTTTCCTCTTTAATTTTAAACATGTGTATGTTGAGGAAAAATGTTATCCAAATACTTAAAATTTCAGCAAGCTAAACAAATCTGGGTGCTTCTTTTTAAAACAGATTTTTTTTTTAATTGTAAATAAATTGGGAATTTTTTTTTTTGGTCAGACTGAAAAAAACAACAACCTGGGAGAAGAAATTGAATCCAGTCTTTCCTATGGAAAATAGGACAACTGCTTAATCCAGTGATTCTGACCTTCAACGAAGGGTATGGAATATTATTGGGGCTCAAAACAGAGCTATAGGGGATTTTTAAAAAGCAGTCCATTTTTCTGGGGAGGGAAAATTTTAGACCAAATTGGAATAAAAAGCAAACACAACTTGATTTGGAAAACTAAAGACGTGGATGGGAACGGCTTTCCCCAGACATTATCTATTCCCCCAAGCAGTCAGTTCTGAGGGCTTTGTGACACAAATAAATCATACAAGGGCATAAAATATTTTGGTGTGTATACAACTAACATCTAGCATAGATTCTTGGATCATTCTGGAATGTTTCCATTCAGGACCGTGCTTTCAGGGGGGTGGTGGATGCCATGACTCCTATTAACATCCTTTACTCAGATCAAAAAGAGATATCCAAATATTTAGTTTGTCCTCTAGTCCTCCACACAGATCAGTATGGGCTGGGAGTCATGGGTTCTAGCCCTTGCTCTTGCTCTTTTCATTCTAAGTCATAATCCTTTGCTTCTCTTTGCTTCAGCTTCTTTCCCTGTACAATAAAGGGGTTAAATTAGATTATCTATAAGGTCTTATAGATGCTATAATGCTATGACCTATGATGACTACTTCAGCCAGATTGACTTCACTGTCCTCTATGCATTCTTGCCTTCATACCTCTGCACATACAATCCTTGGTTTGGTTCATGTAGATGCTCTTGGTTTCACAAATAATTACTTTTTTAAATTTCTCCTCCCAGAAAAAGAAGAGCTGTTGGGTTTCTATCCCCAGGTATTACTCTGGTTTGGGCCTCCAGATTTCACACTCTGCATTTAGGCCAGTGCCACTGGCTAAGTGATTGTCCTAGTGTCCATTTGGAAGGGTTGATGGCTACTTTTTCTTTGTTTGTCCTTGTCATCATGGTTTTGGACTTCCAGTGGAGCCCCAGGCAATGTTGTACTGTGATTGTTTTCCTTTTCTTTCACCCCTAGCAACTCTCTGGAGAAAGTCAGAATTTAATACTGATTGATGCTCTTATAACATACTAGACCTATAGAGAGCCCATATGTATTTGCAGAAGGCTAGAAACCTTATTTCATGTCTGACAATGGGAGTGAATCAGGATGAAACGTTGTGAAGGTCACAGCTCATTTACATCATATGCTTATTTGAAAAGGTGAGAACCAATAGAGAGCAGACCATCACCAGGTGGGAGTCCTGGCCCCTGGGACCCACCTAGCTCAGAGCTGTTTATCATTGGTCCCGTGTTCAGCACCTAGCCGGGAGCTACTTATGTTCATCCCTGGTCCCTGAACTGGGCATCCAGCCTGGAGCGGTTCAGCAGGCAAGGTGCTTAATGATCTACTGGAACAGCTGTCCAGGTGTTGAAAGTTTTGAGGTTAAGGAGAAATGCATGGGCAGCTGTGACCCGGAAAAGCTGAGAAATGGTGAGAGTAGCAGCTGGACCATCCATCTTCCATTCACCAAGGGAGACTACCCTGGCCGGGCCAGCCGCCCAGTTCTCACTCCAACCCCTGCTTTCTGTAGTCTTATTCTAAAAATGAGTCAGCCCCACATGCTAACCCCCCATCCAGGCCAACCCACCTGATACCACTGGGACCATGTGAGCCATATGGAGAGAAGGGCTATAAATATTCATTCCTAGTATTTTTAAAGAAACAGATGCCTTAAGAAAGAGCCATGACAAAAATATTATAAGCTCCCTTTTTCAGACTTTTTCCTCTAAGAACAGTCTAACCTCATTAATCTGGACCCCACCAATTCAGAATTTATGATCATTCAACTAGACTGTGTTGGCTTTCCTTTATTTGCTCAGTGGGGAAAAATCATTATATAAATTAATAGGATAAATAAAATGAAAGGATTATGTTCAGCCTTCATAGAACAAGCTTTTTTCAGGACTTTAGTACATTTGTTGTTTGCGCTCCAGTGTGTATATTTGAAGTAGGACCCGTACGATCTCTTTTGAGTAAATATAATATTGTTACTATAATTCTTTATTGTACTAAAAGATCCAAAATTTAATGAATATGAGTGTTCCCTTCTCTAATACAGATCTCAACTCCTTCCCTCTTTAATAGTTTGGTTTTTTTTTATGAATTGGTATTACCAAAAATATGCATCCTCTGATGGTTAACCCTCAAGTGATGGACTCCTCCAGACTTATCTAAGCTCGTTATCAGAAAGCAAACATATTCTTTCCCAAGAATCATAATCAAAACTTTCCCACTTGGTAGGAGATAGCAGAGTTTGCACTCCACTGGCAAAGCCTTCAAGAACCCAAGATCATTTTCATATCATGATGAGACATCAGATGAGGTAATAAGGGGAAGCAGAGTTCTAAGATGAACTTGAAATTAATCAGCTTATCCTTTGATTCTGTGGGTGGGAGTGGGGAGGAAGAAAGACAAGAGTCATGGAATTTTTGGAAGCTACTTACAAACTTGTTTGACCAGTGCACCATTTACTTGGCCCTGTCCCCAGAGAGCTGTGAAGGCACTTAGGCACAGGCTTTTCATAAGGAAAGGCCACTGAGCTGATGATTGCTTATTTGTTCCTAGATGACACAGGTGGAGAAACTGGGCACTACTTCCCTTGGCACTTGGATATTTGAAAACACATTTATGCCTGAGAAGGGTCAGGAGGGGAGAGAGAAAATCCAGAGAGCCCTTTCCAACCAACTCCAGTGATTCCCTCTTACATAAAAAATAAAAGCTTCTGTTTGATTTTTAAAGTCTTTTGTAACCTGGACCTTTCTACCTTTCCAGTATTCTTGCACCTTGCTCCACACTGGCCTCCTTGCTGTTTCTTGAACATGACACTCCATCTCCTCAAATCAGGCACCTTCTCTGGTTGTCCCTCACATCTGGAATTTTTGACCTCCTTATCACCACCTCATATCGTCTTTGGATGCTTTCCTTGAAAACCCTGCTAAAGTCCCACCTTCCATATGAAGCCTTTCCCACCCCTCCTTAATCTCAGAACCTTCCTTCTGTTGATTGTCTCCAATTTACCTGTATATATTCTGACTCTACATAGCTGTTGGCATGTTGCCTTACCCTGCCCCATTCCACCCCACCCCTCTGACTTAGCCTATGAGCTCTTGATAGCAAGAACTATTTTTTTACTTTCTTTGTATCCCTAGCACTTGGCACAACTCCTGACATGTGGTAGGTGCTTAATATATGATTGTTAATTTCCTGTCTGACTGTATGCACTCATGTATGTACACATTTGCATGCACCATACACAAGCATGGCTATGCATTGTATAATTTAGATATGTCCAAAAGGGTATAAGCAAGCCCATGCTCACAAGCATGAATGTGCATATATAAACACACTTGCATGAACCATGCACATACATTGGTGCACAAACACGTACAAATCTCCTCAAGCCACATAAACTTACATTATTTCCAGTGATAACACTGAGCTCGGAATTTTGCATCCCTTTTCTTTGGGGGTATTTTCATTCCCCAGTGTTTGGGTTCTTAGAGAGCTCAGCACCTGTCACCTCTGGAATCCCAGGCTGTTTGTCTTTTCAGTCCATCTGCTTTCACTGCTTTAGTATCAGGCTGGGGCTTGGGCCATGTTCTTTAGCTCTCATTCCTCTTGATTCCCTTTGGTGATGGCTCTCCCTGTGGCTGCCAACACTGTGGTAAATAATCCATTTATTCTGACAGTCTTAAAAGCTTCTTGGGGGAGTTTTTTTTTTTTTACATCTTCAAGAGGGTCAAAGAGAAATCACAAGAAAGAAGGTAAAGAGAAATAGAAACCTTTACCTGCATCTTCTGAAATCCTCCCAGTAACTCACTATTGCTCCTCTGAGACACTATGAAATCCCAATAGTGAAAAAAGAAAAAGAAAAAAAAACACACAAAAGAAAATAAATAAATAATAGCTATAATTTATTTGGCACTTTGAGTTCTGCAAAGGACCTTACAGATATTAACACATTTTATCCTCACAACAACCCTGGCATGTAGATCCTATTATAATCCTCATTTTACAGATGAGGGAATTGAGGCAGGTCAAGTGATTATCCAAGGTCACCTAGTTAGAGAGTGTCTAAGGCTGGATTCAAACCCAAGTCTTCCCAAATCTAGATCTAATAATGCTCTACCCACTGAGCTACTTAGCTGCCCCTGTTTTCCAGCCAGGCACAGTCCCCACTTATTAAGATGTTCTTTTCATGCCTCTTTAGTAGGTCTGAGAACTGTACTCTGGACATGACCAAGTACTCTGGAACTAGGATTACTCTATATGCATACGTGTATATCTGTTCACAGGGCACATATACTTATTTGTGCTTTCTAAATCAATCTAGAAATAAGAGCAAAGAGCAGAAAATTCCAGGAAAAAAATCTGCCTATTCATTTTAGACAAATCCTAGTATCATTGCAAGACAAAAAACCTATCATACCAAACGACATTGATTTGTCCAGATAAATTCAAAAGAGCCCAACTAGATTCAAGAGAAGCTTCAATTAGACAAATTCAATGAATAGTTATTCTGGGTTAAGCATTGGAGGAGATACAAAGTATAGATGATTAAATTCAACAAACATTTATTAAGGTCCTACTATGGAAAGCTTCTATGCTCTCAGGACTTGGGAGAGAGATATAAAAAACAAAAACAGGAGTCCCTGCCTTCAAGGATATTACAGTCCAATGGCCAGAGAAGCAGGGGGAAGAAGAGAGAGATTCAATATATACACAGTTAAGTCTAATAAAAGGTAGAATGCAAAAGGGGCAAAGAAGAAAATCAGAGAAAGTACTCCAGAAGCATTTTACAGGAAAGAGACTGCTTTTGGCTAGGAGGATTAAGGAATCTTCATCCAAGATGTGATCCTTGGACAGAGCCTTGAAGGAAAAGAATTCTTTTAACAGGTAACAATAGGGAGGAGATATATTCCGTATATAGTTAATGGCCTACCAAATGTCCAGAGGCAGGACAAGGCAGACAAGATGAAGAAAGAGCTGGTAGTTTAGGATGGCTATACCTTAGAGCACATGAAAGAGAGCAGTATGAAATCAGACAGAAAGGAAGGTATGAGCCAGATGGCAGAAAGGCCTTAAATGCCAAGCTTGGGAGTTTGTATTTTATTCTAGGGAATGAAGACAAGGTTCCAGTCTTCATGGAGTTTGCTATGAGACTCAAAAATGTGTTCCAGGCCCCAAGAGGTTCATTTGCCTCTCGAATATCAGCAGGAAAAAGAGTCTAATGTTTCATTGTCCATTGTCTAATGGCAAGAGCACTAGATTTGGATTCAGAAAACCTGAGTTCAAATTCTACTACTGCTATTTACTCTATGTGTGATCTTGGGTAATGTAGTGTGTTGTGGTAATTAGAGTTTTGAACTTGGAGTCAGGAAGACTTGCATTCAAATTCTGTCTCTTGTACTTACTAGCTTTCCTCTGATACTGTCACCACTCTAGTACAGGCCCTCATCATATTTCATCTGGATTAAGGTAATTAGCCTGCTAGTAGGTCTGCCTTCCTCAAGTCTCTCCCCCCTCTAGTCTATCCTCCATTCAGCCATTAAAGTGATTTTCCTGGACTGCAGGTCTGATCATGTCACCTCCCTACTTGATAAGTTCCAATGGTTCCCTATTGCCTCTAGGATCAAATATAAAATTATTTGTCTGGCATTCAAAGATCTTTATAACCTAGCCCCCTCCTACCTTTCCAATCTTCTTACATCTTACTCTGTGATTCAGTGATACTGGCCTCCTTGCTATTCCCATAAACAAGACATGCCTCAGAGATAATCATAGGAAGTAAAATGAGTAATTTTGACTACATAAAATTAAAAAGATTTTGCACAAACAAAACCAATGCAGCCAAAATTTTAAGGAAAGATGGAAAGTGGAGTGGAGGGAGAATTTTATAGCAAGTTTCTCTGATAAAGACTTCATCTATTATATATATATATATATATATATATATATATATATATATATATATATATAGGGAACTGAGTCAAATTTATAAAAACTAAGGGCCTTTTCCTAATTAATAAATGGTCAAAGGATATGAACTTGCAGTTTTCAGAAGAAGAAATCAAAGCTATCAATAGACATGAAAAAATGCTCTAAATCCCTATTTATTAGAGAAATACAAATTAAAACAATTATGACATACCACCTGTCAAATTGGCTGACATGATAAAAAAGGAAAATGACTAATAATAGAAAGGATGTGGAAAAATTATGACACTAATGCACTATTGGAGTTATGAACTAGTCTAACCATTTTGGAGAACAATTTGAAACTATGCCTAAACTATGCATACCCTTTGACCCAGCAATAACATTCCTAGATCTGTATTCCAAAGAGATCAAAGAAAATGGAAAAGGATCTACATGTATAAAATATTCATAGAAGCTCCTTTTTTTGTTGAGGCAAATAGTTGGATATTGAGAGGATGTCCATCAGTTGGGGAATGGCTGAACAAGTTGTGGTATATGATTATAATGGAGTACTGTTGTGCTATAAGAAATGATGAGCAGGACGCTTTCAGAAAAACCTGGGAGGACTTATATGAAACGATGCAAAGTAAAATAAGCAGAACCATGAGAACATTGTATACAGTAACAGCAATACTGTAACGATGATCAGCTGTGAAAAACTTAGTTACTCTGATCAAAACAATGATCTAAGACAATTCCAAAGGACCCATGATAAAAAAAAAAAGTCTATCCACTTCCAGAGAGAGAACTGATTAACTCTGAGGGCAGATTGAAGCATACTTTTTTCACTTTCTTTATTTTTCTTGGGTTTGTTGTTGTTTCAACATGGTTAAAATGAAAATATATTTTGCATCATTTCACATGTATAATTGATATATTTCATGCCTTCTCAATGGGTGGGGGAAGGATAAGAGGGAGATAATTTGGAACTCAAAAAAAATTTTAATGAATGTTTAAAATCAATAATTTTTTTAAAAAGATACTCCCTGTCTTATCTCTGGGAATTTTCTCTGGTTTTTACCTATTCTTAGAATCTTCTTCCTTCTCCAGTCCTCCTACTGAACTCCTTGGCTTCCTTTAAATCCCAATTAAAATTCTATATTTTACTAGAAGCCTTTCTCAAGCTTTTTTAATTCTAGTGCCTTCCCTCTATTTCCTATTCATCCTGTATACAGCTTACTTTTGTATATATTTGTTTGTATGTTGTGTTACCCATTAGACTGTAAACTCCTGGAGGGCAGAGACTGCCTTTTGCTTCTTTTTGTATGCCCAGCACTTAGCGGCAGTAGTAGGAACATGGTAGGTATTCAATAAATATTGATTGATTGATTGATAGTTGTTGTGACATTAGGAAAAGTTACCTCTTTTGCCTCTTTTTTTCTCAGGTATAAAATGAGAACAATAATAACTGTAGTGTTACTATTCCTACAATATATAGCTCAGAATCTTCTATTTGTAACACAATTAGCACAGCACAGTTAGTTTAAGGCAAAAGCACTTACTGAAATGGTATAATGTGAATAGTAGGGATGAAACATTACTTCATAAACCTGGGGCACATTCTCCCACAAATACATAGCCCATCAGTAGGAAGAGTAGATGCCCATGAAGTTCACAAGTAGAGAGGCACACTTGTAGGGAATATATATGTGGTCAAGCCAAGTGCAAGGAGGAAACACTCATGCCTTTGGCACTCTGTAGTCCCAAGATCTTTGATCTTTATTATGTCCTAGTACATTTTTATATGCTTACCATGAGCCAGGCACTGTGCTAAGCACTGGGGATACTCCCCCAAAAAATCAAAATGGTATTTACCCCCAAAAGTTTACATTCTAATAGGGGAAGTCAGCACATATAGAAAGGAAGGGGGGAAATGTTGTGGTCTGGGAAGTCACAGTAATGGTGACTGGAGCTATAGGGCAGTAGATTGATTTGTTCTTTCCAGAAATGGCAGTGTTAATTTGATAATTAATCCCAGAGCACAAAGCATCATGTTGTGAAGATGGCAAGGGAGCAGCATGGTGGACCTGGGTATGGTGTGTGGTGGGAGTGGGGTTGGGTGGGAGGATATGTGTGGGTGTGTGTATACACATACATATGTGTGTTGTTACCAACAGGAGCCTGAAGCGGTGTTGTATATATGTGTGTGATTGTGTTGTATGGGGTTATGCACAAGTGTATGTGTCGATCAAGGTTCAGGGTTCATACTGTTTCAGAGTCCAAACATGGCATCCAGTGGAATTCAAAAAGTAAGTAATGATGACAGCTGTGCTCAGGTGTGGCTTAGCTTTGTCAATGTGAAATAGACCATACAAGCTCGTATCTAGCTGCCCATGCTCACAGGTCCTCAAGGGAGGATAAGACAAATGGAACAGTTGGGGCAAGGAAGGAAAGAGGAAGAAAAAAGTGACATGAATCACTGCAAACCAGTGTTGCTTCCCTCCTCTTTGCTTGCTGGCTGCTAGGACATGGCCATCCCCAACATTCCCATTCAGGGGCTCTTGTGGTGGGAAAGATCAGCTGCTGGAAAACCCATGGAAGGCCTTGGGGAATGCCATGGCCCGAGGTAATCAGCAGGCGAAGTTATTATCATTATGCTGCTAATTAATTCCCAGCTCATTACATTTCCTGTGGCTAATTTGTACTCGCCGCTGATTTGATTAAACTCATCTCTATGCTAATAAATGTGTTTTCCATTTGTTTTAGCGACTGTAGGAAAAGGGCTTGATATTTACATATTTTGACGTTTATCAGAGAAATCGCAGCATCTGAATTAATTCCTCTCTGATTTATAAGTTTTAAAAAGGGAAATTTAAGGGTCATGCCTATTTTCGCACTTTTTACCCACAGCAGGTATTAAAGGCTGCTTTCCATCCCTATCCTGCCTTTATTCCCAATATCTTTCAGGATGGTCATAAGCTATTTCCCAAATCTTTTGCCACCAGAAGGCTGGTCCCTCTGGTCAAGTACTACAAAGGACTGTGTATAAGTGTGTGTGTGTGTGTGTGTGTGTGTGTGTGTGTGTGTGCATGCACACTACAGCAGCTCTCCTCTCTGGTCTCCTCTGGTTGGACACTATTCTTAGAAAAAGGCCATCTATTTTATCTACTGCTCCCAACCACCACAGTCATCACTTGTTTGCCTATTCCATTGTAGTTATATCTTGATTCTCTGTCTCCATACCATAACAGCAACACAGCTTCAAGGTCCAGGAGAGAATCCAAGAATCTCAGATTTGGAAGGGATCTCAGAGGCCATTTAGTTTTACTTACACCTAAAGAAGAATACCTTCTCCAAAATCATTCACAAGCAATCATCAAGTTTCTCCATAAAGTTCTATAGTGATAGAGAACCCATTGCAGCTAGGAAGCCAAATTCATTCAGACATTCCACTGTCCATTTCACTTGGACAGTTCTGTATAATTGGAGAAGTTTTCCTTATGTAGAGCCTGAATCTACCTCTTTGAAACATTCATCCTAATTTCACCCTCTAGGGCTAAGCAGAGAAAATCTAACACAACACCCCTCCAAATACTTAGAAATAGATGCTTTATTCTCCGAAGTCTTCTCTTCTCCAAGTCAAAAATCCCAGGTCCCGAGACTTGTTTAAATTGATACAGTGTAAAGAAGAACCAAAAGAATAATATGCACAGTGTCTACAACAAAGTGGGTGAAGACAATATTAAAAGGCTACAAAACATAGAGTAGATGGCATTAGGTCCAAATTGTTCATTTAACACATGGATCCTTCCTTTCTGTTAACAATTAACGACGAAAATGGAAATCAACATGTATTGTCAGTCTCAATCACTGCATTAAGTCATTTTGTTTAACTTCTTTTTTATAGAAAGACATTCTTTGGAAGGAGTGCTTGTCAGGAAGTAGCTAATGTATCAAACAAAATGTGTCCCTGAAAAAAATATTTAAGTCTCCAGTTCCATCAAAGGATCCTCATCTTATCATTTCACCATTGATTTCAGCTTCCTCTGAACATATTCTAGTTTGATGGTTTTTTTAATCTTCCTAAAAATGTGTGGACAGAACTAAACATGGTTCTCCCAATTATAAACTGACCAAGGCAGAGTACAACAGAAGGCATCCCTCCCTTAACCAGTACATTATGATTTATTGCACCGAAGATAGTAATCACTTTTTTTTTGCTTTATGTCCAACAGTTGATTCACATTGAGCTTGCATTCACCTAAAAACCCAGGTCTTTTCCAAATAAACTGTTGTCTAGGTATAGCTCACCCATTTTAGACTTGTGAAATCAGGTATTTTTTTTTTGTTTGTTTTATTTTGTTTAGGGGGGAAGGGGAGGGCAATCGGGGTTAAGTGACTTGCCCAAGGTCACACGACTAATTTTTGTTTCAAGTGTCTGAGGCTGGATTTGAACTTAGGTCCTCCTGACTCCAGGGCCAGTGCTCTATTCACTGCACCACCTAGCCACCCCAGTTAGGTATTTTTTAACCCAATGGTAGAGCTATATTTATATCCTTATTAAGTTTTATCTTGTTTAATCAGTCCATCAGTCTGACCTAGAGGTTCTCAGAGGGTGTTCTGGGGACTTGGGGGCCCCTAAGACCCTTACAGTGGATCCTTGAGAGCAAAATTATTTTCTTAATAATACTATTTATATTATATTTAATTTATAATAAAGTCAGTATAAGTAGACACAACCCCATAAGCAAAAGTTTGGGAGGCAGGGATGGAGGGGAGTATCCTCATAAATGTTAAAAGTATAAAGAGATCCCGGAACTTAAAAAAAAAACTTTGAGAACTGCTGGTCTAGCCTTTCAGATATTTTTGGATCTTGACTCTGTCAAACAATATATTACATGTCTTTCCCAACTTTATAGCATCTACAAATTAGATGAATTCCATCTATGATTTAATCTAAGTCACTGATTTTTAAAATGATGAATAACACAGGGCCAAAGACAGAATTTCTGAGCCATTCCACTAGAGACCTTACTCTAAGTTAACATCAAACTACCTTTTGGATCTAGTCATCCAACCGGTTGTAATCCTATTATCTAGGCCACATCTATCCAGATTGTTCACAAGGAAAACATGAGAGACTTTATCCCACCAGAGAATCACAGCCCATTAGAGCTAGAAGGAAACTGAGAGAGATCAAACCCTTCTTTGCCAGATGAGGAAACTAAGACCCTAAGAGATAAATGACTTGCCCAAAATCCACAGTGAGTTCATGCCAAGAATTATTTCTTTACTTTGGTAACCACCTAGATGAACATGGTAACCGTGCTCACCATTCTGCATTCCTACAAGGATGTTTTCTCGGCAACATAAGCCTTATCTTAAAGGAAGAGCATGGCATAGCAGCCACAAGAATAGTCCCATTCCCTAAAGTGACTCCAATAGCCTGGGCAGAAACCTTCCCAGAAGAAGAAAAAGTACTGGGTGTGTGCTGGAGGTTTTGTCTGTTCTCCCCAGCTCTCTTCTTCTTATTGGAGTTAGTATCACTTACCTCAACATCAAGCCCTGGTAAATAGAAACATTTTCCCTTTATTTCTCACTGAGTTTCCACCTTATCCCCACCCCCAGTCATTCATATAGCCCTAGAACATCAGAACTGAAAAGAGTCTACAGCGACTTTGGAACATGTTTTTGGCCAGTCAGGGCTGCAGGGGCCTTGATGATTATCTAGTCCTACTTCTCACATCACAGTGGAGGATACTGAGGTCCAGAGGGAAGTCTTGACCACCTCAACTCCCTTTGGTGCTCCTGGAAAGATTCCACCTAGCACAAGAGTCATTGTTTTCCTTCAAGTTTCCCTAATGTGGCAGGGAAAATATGGATGGCAGAATGTTCCTGAATCACCAACCAAATCCTCTAGCCTGGGTTTTTGGTCTTCAATAATCTCATGGGGATTTAATATCGATTAAAGATCAGTCTAATTTTATAAAATTAGAAAGATCTTGGTCTTTAATAGATGATTAAATTAAGGCCATTAAGTCTGCTGCAGGAATGAAGAGGAATGTAGATAGATAATTAGTGTAAGACATGGCTGTATCAAAGGGGATCCTTGGCTGCATTCACAGCTCCCCCTGTTTAGCTTTCCCTGGGCACTTGGATGCAGTTTGGCATCTGGACCTTAGCTTAACAGTGAAGGAGGTTTGCTGTCATGCTCCTTTCCTCCACATTTTTTTCTGCTGGCATCCCCTATCTAGCACCCCATACCCCCTAGACTGCCTCAACTTCTCAGATGTGGTCCCCTGAGTAATGAGTGCCCTTTGTCCTATCACTACTTTCTCCCAGCAAAGCCTCACCCCCTCCCAGCATTGTTCTTCCTCTGTTGGCAGCAACATGTTGACATTCTATTCTTGTCAGGTTTAGGAGGAAGCACTAGGAGGTTTCTGTCTTTCTGTATTCTTTGATCATTCTCAAGCTTCTGGCTCCAACTCAGACGAGCATTCACTTCAGGAAGTTGCTTGCAGTTTTGCAGATACACTTCCCATGTCAACCCAGAGACTGTGGGATTCTGGGCCTTCCCCTGAGTCAGTGCTGACACAGCTGCCAAACTGGGCCACAGCATGTGATGGTTTCCTAATAGGGACAAACACCACTCTGGGACTGAGATGGGCACAACTCATTTGACTTGTGACTCAATTCAGGATCGTGTTTGCTGTAACTGAAGTTGAAAGGTGAAGCCTATTTGACTGGCTCACTGCATCCTTGGGACTTGGATTGAAAACATAAAATTCTCTTGGAGGGTGAGAAAGGCAATTAAGCACGTTAAGTCACCTACAACATGTTTTCTACAACCCCACTGTTCATTATTCTTCCTAGAGAGGCCTCTGATTAGATGCTTTCCTCCTTCAGATTGTGGGATTTAAGTTTGTGTCATGAGAGACTGCTGAGAAATAGTTCTTTATAGGATTTTTATGGTTATAGTGTTTTAAGGTTTACAAAGCACTTTTGACAATTATCACAATAACCCTGGGGTGTTGGTGCTATTATTAGCTTCATTTTACATCTAAGGAAACCGGGGCTGGAAGAAGTTAAGAGACTTATACAGGGTCACACAGCTAGTAAAAGTCTAAGGCAAAATTTACACAGGGGTCATCTCAACTCCCAAGTTCAGGATTCTATCCACGATTCCAGGAAGGGAGTCTTAGGGAATTCTGTTTCTCCTCTTATGGTCCAATAGATCTGCCAGGCTCCTGTAACTACCTAAAACAGAGGTTCTCAACCTTAGTCTACATGGGTCC
This sequence comes from Gymnobelideus leadbeateri, assembly GCA_011680675.1. Taxonomy (NCBI): domain Eukaryota; kingdom Metazoa; phylum Chordata; class Mammalia; order Diprotodontia; family Petauridae; genus Gymnobelideus; species Gymnobelideus leadbeateri. The sequence continues at coordinate 138,363 of WOXC01003497.1, forward strand.
ATAGAAAATTGATAGATTTCAGGATTTCCCTAAACTTGGGTGGGGAAAAGAATACATCTTTATTTTCACTAACCTTTGGTTTCCTTTATAATCTCATGTATTTTATTTTATGTATTTCAAAATATCATTTTGAGATAGGGTTCATTATTCTGAGATAGGGGGCCCTTTGAGACAAAAAAGTCTAAGAACACTTCATCTAAAAAATCCTTGGAGAGAGAGGATAGTATCATACACCAATTAAGAATCAAATTCCAGGAATTAAGGGGCCGACCACAGCAGAATTATGATAGAGGATTCAGGGACAGAGGCACAGGTTTGAATCTGGGCTGCTATATATGACAGAATAAGATTGACAGGTCCATGACCTCTTTGGATTCTATCTTCCTTTCTAATACGGTCAATCCCAGAAGCTTGGCCAAGGATGTAAAAGAAGGTGCTTGAGGCTGGAATCAACACCTGGGCCAGGAATCATAGAATGAAGAGCAAAAGAGAATCAACTCCTGCTCCTTGTCTAGCCTAAGAACTTATATCTGGGACAGCAGGCAAAGAACAGGAAGACCCTGATATCACTGTTCCCTTAAACCCAGAGCAGGTATCATTCCTGCTGATTTTTTCCCTCTGCTCTGGCCAGTTTTGTTTATAGCATTTCATCATTCCTCACATTGTCCTAGGAAGCAAAAACAGGTATTGAATTCAGTACCAGCCAAAGGATGACTTAAGACACCCCCACTCTATGCATCCCTAAACTAGATTTGGGAAGCACAAAGTAGATATTTAGCATTTAGGTCATTTTAATTTATTATTTAAATTTCACTCATTTACTTTTCTTCAGGAAAACAAGTCTTCCAAATGATTCAAACCCTAAAATTGATTTTTGGTAGATGTGAATTTAGCACATAGACTTAGATGGTGTCAGTATCTGATTCCCAGCCCACATTCTCTAATTGGGGCTGGAAGGACAATATAAATCTTCTATATCTCTCCCCGCTCAGACCTCATATCATGCTTTACTGTCACCTTCCTTATGTGCTTATCTATTATTTAGCATAGTAGTTATTTGAAAGTGTGTGTGTCAAGTCTCCCTTCTATGTATAAGTTCCATGAATGAGGTACCATTTTGTGTCTTATCTTTCTATCTCCCCTAGTCCCTATTTACACAGATTAACCACCTGTTAAATATTTGTTGAGTTGATTTGACTTAGACTACCAAACTGGGTAGACACAGAAAGCCATTAGAAAGTGAGATGCAGGATACAGTGAGATGTAACCAAAAAAGATATCAATACAACTATAATTTTTTTCCATAAGAGATATGCAAGACACTTTATATTTTACCAGAGAGAAATCTAGAAAGTTAAATAGCTTATGTTTCCAAAGTCCAACAAGCCCATTTGAATTCAATTCAAATTAGCAACTATTTACTGAGGTACAAATGTTGCTGCATCCTCTGCCATAGCTTCCCAACATGGGTAATACTGCCCCCTGGGGGGCACTGGAATGATCTGGGGAGGAGGAGGAGCAGTAGTAGCCTTGGATGCAATTGGGGGACATTGAATTAAAATAAGTGGGCGGTAGAAGCATCAGAAAAGAAGAAAATTTTTGGAAAAACCGTTTGTACATGTTTCATCTGTTGTGTAACAGAGTAAAGTCATAGTGATTACATTGTTTTCCAAATAAACACACAAAATTCAAGTTATAACTGATCAGTGGTCTTAACAAGCAAGTGTTGGCAGGCAAGCAAGCCGTGCATTGTCAGGAAGTCCAGCATGCATTGGCAGGAATATGAGTGTGTAATGACTTATTTACAACACAATACTATACAGTTACATGACACAATATTGCATCATCAAAATTTCAATGCAGGAAACCCCCACACATAAATTTACAATAAATTATTAATTTTAAGGTGTGTCTTTTTATAAAAAATACATTTTTAAATTATGCAAATTTTAAAAAAACATTAAAGTAGATTTCCAGGAGGGCACTGAGTAATTCTTTATAAAGGGAGCAGTAGGCCAAATAGGTTTGGAAACCTCTGGTCTAGCCCATCAGACCTCCTGAGACCAGGCCCCAAGGGATATAATTTACTGTTTTGTTACCCTGCCTGGGGTCCATGCTGTCTTGTTTGGTGAGTGAGTGTGTGAGCACAATCTAAACTATATCTAGCCAGCCTCAGACATGTTTCAAGTTCCAGCACAGCCATCTTCTTGCTACCCAACTTTGTGTATAAATTGCCTTCTTTTCCCATCTTTCTCTGAGAATTGTAATCATATCAGTCCTGCTATTCCTATTGGAGAGATGGGGTTAATAAACTCCCCCAGAGAGGGGAAGAACAGGAAGGCAAAAAGGCAAAACCTTATTCTCATTGAATTTGGATCAGGGAGAGAATGACATACATACTAAATAGGGTATCTCACCCTACAGGAGAGTAGGGGGGAAGGGGATGAGAGAGGGAGATAATGGAAGGGAGGGCAGGCTGGGTGGGGAGGGAAGTTAGAAGCACCCACTTTTGAAAAGGGACAGGATCAAAGTGAGGAGTGGACCAGGTGGGAGGCAGGATAGGAGGGAGGGAAATATAGTCAGTCTTTTACAATATATCTACTATGGTAATGTTTTGCATAGCTATACATGTACAGCATATACTGAGTTGCTTACCTTCCTTTTAAAATCAAATTTTTAAAAAATATATAAATACTATGATTAATACTATTTTACATATAATTGGGAGATAAGGTGTGCAGGCATTGGGGCACGGGGATTCACCTTGCCCTACTGGAAAAGTTGAAGGGGGTATGGGAGGAGAGATGGGAGAGAGCAGATTGGATGAGGGGATATCCTGTGGGACTGCTATTCTGGGGTGGTGGGTAGGGAAAAATGGGGGGGAAACTGTAACTCAAAATCTGACGGAAATGAACTATGTAAACCAGAAGTTAGTAAAGCATTTGGAAAATAAATAAATAAAGATAAACTCCCCTAGAGAACCACTCACCATCCCTGTAGCATCTCAAAACACCTTTTCTTGGCCCCGTTCCCTTCTTTGTGTTACCTACCTCACCCCCTTAAAAGTAAACTCCTAAAAGAAAAGGATTGTCTCACTTCTGTGTTTGAATTTCAAGCTCTTATTACAGTGTTTAGCATACCCTAAGTGTTTAATAAATGGTTTTTCATTCATTCTTTGAGAATCTATGGTGTTCAAGGCCATGTGCTAAATGCTTTGAGGAGTTCAAAGATTATTAAGATGTGACTCCTGCCTTCCTGAAGGTCATGGCTGATTGGGGGGCTGGGGTGAAATATGTACACAAGTAACTAAAATGAGTAAAGTGGGATCATGGCACAGAAATATCTGAGCCTTCTGCCCAGAAGGCTCTAATGTCCAGCATGGCTCTGTCCTATAGTTTTTGCGACCTGTTGAAAATTGTCAGAATTCTTAGCACAGCTTTGCAAAGGACTAGTTGGAAGAAACTGCTTTCCTCACCCTCCTTGTAGCTCCCTTGCCTTTTTCTCATACTCTTCAGTGGTCCCGGTTTTGCTGAAATCTGCAGTGAGTGATTTCCTTCCTTCCAGTGCAGAGATTCCAAAGTTCCCCAGACTTTAACAAGGCCTGGGGTTAACCAGGCCACAAGTTGCTGTTTGCATTGGGTTGTGTCAATGGAAGCAGAAATTAAGTCCCAGGTTGACTCAGGAGCCCAATTTTTAGGCCAGAACTCTCTGATGCTAGTATTGAGAAGACCCAGAGCAGTAGCCAGGCCCTGTGCCTGTAGAAAATTCAAACCGTTACTCTACTTCATCAACATTCCCTAGTCTAAAGAGGAATTGATCCGACTCCAGGACTAGCACTCTATGGTTCTGAAAGACTATTGCACTAGAGCATAAACTATAGTAGGTCCAATCACACTGGAAAGTCTTTGAGGCATTCCATTTAAGAATGGGGACAGCGAGGGTGGCTAGGTGGCGCAGTGAGTAGAGTGCTGGCCCTGGACTCAGAAGGACCTGAGTTCGGATCCGGCCTCCGACACTTAACACACACAAAAACCTAGCCATGTGACCTTGGGCAAGTTACTTAACCCCAATTGCCCTCCAAAAAGAAAAAAAAAGAATGGGAACAGCAATAGATTGCAGACAACTTTCCTAGAGACCAGACTTACTCAATTTGGAGAGGCTGCTTATCACAAGGTTGACCACTAAATCATGATATTTTTTTTTGTTCACTATAATTCATGAAGGCTTTCTACTAATCAAGGCATGGAGGGATTTCATATGCCTCAGAGCAAGGCGCACCCAAGCTAATGGAATCACAGTTGTTGTTATTATTATTTTTTAAAGTATTGAAGAAGCATCTATAAAATATTTGAATATGTTTCTAGTGAAGGTCCATAAATGGGCATGCCCCATTTATGTGTGGAATGAATCCACAAAAACTTTATGGGGAAACAAATAATTCTATAGCAATGATGTAATCAATGGACCACCAGGCAAACAATAGCACACTACTTCCACAGAATCTCATAGTTGCCAGGGACCTCCAAAGCCATCATGTCCAATCTGCAACACACAAAGATCCTCCACTCCCTCTATAATACCTACAATAACTGGCCATCCAGTCTTTGCTTGAACACCCAACTCCCCTCATAAGAAAAGCCCACCATATACTGAAGAGGTCCATTCTACTTGGAACAGTTTTAGTCATAGGAAGTTTTCCTTGTAATAAGTCAGAAGCTACCTTTCTGCAGCTTCCAGCTGTGTTCCTAATTCTTCCCTCTGGAGCCAAGCAGAGCAAGTCTAATCCTTCTTCTAACATGATGGCCCTTCAGACATTTCAAGACAGCTCTCCCTTCCACTGCCCTTTCCTGCTAGTCATCTTTTCTCTAGTTCTTTCCCTTGATCCTCCTATGGCCTGATCTATATTCCCTTTGCCATCTGTTCATTTTTATCTGGACATATGGTAGTCTGGAAGTGTCCTCCCTAAAATGCAGTACTCAGAATTGAACACAATACTCCAGATGTGGCCCAACCAGGACAAAGGTCAAGAACATTAGAAGAAGCTTGGTTATATCCATTTGTAACAATATATTGACAAACAACATTTGTCAATGCCATCTTCTGCAGGCATTCCTTTGTTAGTAAGTTCATTCATTAGAGTCATGCTTATACTTATATTGTCATTTATTCCATGTTTTGCTTTAAACTTGGGTCTCATTTTATTTCAGGCTTAGCCTGCCTGTTAGTAAGAGACAATGTGTTTGAAGATAACCCACCATGTGAATTATACATGAAAAAGCTGTCTAGCTTCATTGCATCTACATTCTCTCCTCTCACTCTCTTCTAAATAATATTAACAACAGTTAACATTTATATAGTTCTCTCTCTCTCTCTCTCTCTCTCTCTCTCTCTACATATATATATATATATATTATATACTATATTCTATAGATATTACTTTGTAATTATTAGCTCATTTGACCCTCACAGCAACCCTGGAAAGTAAGTGCTATTATTATCCCCATTTTATAGATGGGGAGACTGAGGCAAACAAGTTAAATAAATTACCCAGGATCACTCAGATAGTAAGCATCTAAGGTCATATTTGAACTCAGGTCTTTCCAACTCCAGGACTAGCACTCTATCCACCATACCACCTAGCTGCTTCTAAAACTTTGTGATCTGGATAAGGACATTACTCAGCTGAAACTATTCACTCCAAAGTTACCTGGGATCCCTTTAGTGCCTTAACAGCCTCTACTCGATTCTCATCTAGCTTGACTTCTTTGCATCTACTGCACTGTTGAGCCCCCTCTTCTCCTGGATGATCTTTTTGGTCTGGGTTTATGTAACACTGCTCTCTCTCTAGCCTGTCTTACCACTCCTCCATCTCCTTGACTGGACCATCATTCATGCTATGATCACTGAATGGTGGCTGTGCCCCAAAGTTCTGCCCTAACCCTGCCTCTCCTTCATGAAGTTATAATGTCCCATGGGTTCAATTATCATCTCTGTGTACCTGACACCTAGATCTCTAGTACTAATCTCTCCATATTTTAAGTCCCCCATCAACAACTGCTTGTTGGTCATTTCAAACTGGATGTCTTATAGGCACCTCAAGTTCCAAAATGGCATTAGCTATCCTTTCCCTCAAACCCACCCTCTTCCAAACTTCCCTATTTCTGTCAAAGGCACTACCAACCTTCCAGTCCCTTAGTTACTCAAATTAACAACCTCTTTGTCACCCATGACTCTTCCCTCTCCCTCACCACACACACACATCTACTCATTTGCCAAATTCTGTCATTTCTCCTTCCACAGTAGCTCTTACATAATTCTCTCACTTATACTGTTACCTCTAGAGCCTGATTTCATCACTTCTCACTTGGACTATTGAAACAACCTCTTAAGTTTCCTTGCTTCCTTCAAGTCTGTTCACTCTAATCTGTCTTCCACACAACTGCCAAAGGAATTGTTCCTAAAATGAAAGTCTGACCATGTCACCTCCCCACAATCAATAAACTCACATTAGAGTTTCCTGGTTCCCCCCTTTCCCCTACTGCTAGTGACCTCCCTCAGAACTTAGCTTCTATTTATACTGTATTTTTCTTGTTTGGGCAGTTAAGTGAAACAGTGAATAGAGTGACAGACCTGTAGCCAAGACGACTGAGTTCAAATCCAGCCTCAGACACTTATTAGGCAAGTCACTTAACCCTGTTTGCCTCAGTTTCTTCATCTGGAAAATGAATTGGTAGGGGCGGCTAGGTGGCGCAGTGAATAGAGCGCCGGCCCTGGAGTCAGAAGGACACTTAATCCACACAAACAAAAACCTAGCCGTGTAACCTTGGGCAAGTTACTTAACCCCAATTGCCCTAAAGGGGCGGCTAGGTGGCACAGTGAGTAAGAGCGCTGGCCTCGGAGTTGGGATGACCTGAGATCAGATCCGGCCTCAGAAAATGAGCACCCACGCATAAATAATGACTAGCCGTGTAACCTTGAGCAAGTTACTTAACCCCAATTGCTTTAAAAAAAAAAAAAGAAAATGAATTGGAGAAGAAAATGGCAATCCATTCCAATGTCTTTGCCAAGAAACCCCCAAATGTTGTCACAAAAAGTCTAACATGACTGAAAATGACCAAACAAAAATTTGTTGTTTCTACATAGTTATTTGAATATTGTCTCTCCCATTAGAATATGAGCTTCTTAAGGCGGCTAGGTGGCGCAGTGAATAGAGCGCCGGCCTGGAATCAGAAGGACCTGGACACTTAATCCGCACAAAAAAAAAACCTAGCCGTGTAACCTTGGGCAAGTTACTTAACCCCAATTGCCCTAAAGGGGCGGCTAGGTGGCGCAGTGAGTAAGAGTGCCGGCCTCGGAGTTTGGATGACCCGAGATCAGATCAGGCCTCAGAAAATGAGCACCCACGCATAAATCAAATGACTAGCCGTGTAACCTTGAGCAAGTTACTTAACCCCAATTGCTTTTAAAAAAAAAAAAAAAAAGAATATGAGCTTCTTGAGTAAGGGCACCATGTTTTTATCTTTGAATACTTAGCTCTTAACATAGTTCCAGGCACACAGTAAGATTTTAATAAATACTTGTTGATTGATTGATGGACTGTCGTCCCGTTACCTTTAGGATCAAATATAAACCCCCTATTTGGGATTTAAAGCTCTTGCTAACCTAGTCTCATCCTACTTTCCCAGTCTTATTACATACAACTTCCTTGAACACATTCTGAGCTTCTTGCTGTTCCTTGAACACAAAACTCCAGCTTCTATCTCTGTTCCTCTGTTAGGTACTTCCTCCTAACCTCTGTCTCTTGGAATCCCTGATTTGCTAAAAAGTTATGTTCAAATGCCACTTTCTGTTCAAATGTATGTGTTCGTATAAAATAATGCATAATAATGTTTATGTTGTGTCACCTGATAGAATGTATGCTCTTTGAGAGCAGGGACTGTTTCACTTTTGTCTTCAATCCAAGGCCCTAGCATAGTACCTGGTACATACTGGGGGCCCAATGAATTTTGTTGATAGATTGATTGGCTGTACTTTTATGTCCATTTTTTTTAAGGGTTTAACCTCAGTAAGTCAACAAAAATCTATAGGGTCACAGATTCTCAAAGTTGGAATGGACCTTAGAGTGTATATAGTCTAACTTCTAATAGGAGGGCAATTATTTTAGTCAACAAAGATATTGACATTTATTTACCGAGTACTGAATTCCATCTCCACCTCAGAAAATCAGACCCTACCAGTAGAATCTAAAGCAAGCTAGACATGCATCCAGAAAACTTAGAAACTGATTTGCTAAAGGAGGAAATCATTTGGGACAGAATCTGGTTTTTCTCTTAGAAAGTTGTTAGCTTCAATAGGCCCCTAGGCAGGGGGAGGATTGCTGGTTGTTTTCTCAAAGAACCATTGCCGAGCTATCACCTCCCCCATCCCAGCTGCTGGACTAAGCCTGGTGAAGATCCCCTGAGAGCCAGAGGAGATAGATACCAGCCCACCTCTGCAGCACTGACTTTCCCGGAGCAATGCCAGCTTAGCCAGGATTCCAAGAGCCAGCCAAGATTGCTGTATAGCTCCCCAACTCCTAGCTTTTCTGAGGAACTGGCTTTGGCTAGCCTTGCCTGGGCTTCCGGTCGATCCATCTTTAATGAGAGATGACAGTGCAAGTTCCCTTAAGGGAGAACATGGGCAATTTCAGTTCTGGCATTTTAGTTTATCACTAACCAGCAGTTTTCAAAAGGGTACAGCTAAAAAAGGATTGGGCCTGCCTATCCGTGGAAGAAGTTGGGCGTAAAATGTGCGGGGAGGGAGCTCTGGTGCCTTCTAAGTGCTCCAGTTACTGTGTTGACAAAAAGAAGCTGGAATGGCTGTTGTTTAGAGTTTCAAGCTTCCCCACTACCTTCCCCTCCTCCCCCCATTCCCTTTTAAAGGTGTTAACCACTCAGCCACACAGACCCAATAATCCATGTGGTTATGTTTGAGTGCAGAGGTTTCATCCATATTTTATTACTGTTGGTTTCCATGCCCTGACCATCTACCATGTCATGACAGCTGAGGTCCCAACCTTTATAGTTTATTAATCCCAACAGTTATATTCAAATAATACTCAGGGCCTGACTCCAGCCCCCGTGAGCCAGGAGACTCAGAATTAAAGCTCTGACTCTTCCCAGGGCTTCCCAATTATCCTTCTATGGGGCCTTCTTTTTTTCTCTGTCAGCACACATATGTGACCCTCATTAATTTTATGCGTATGGGTAACTCCCATTAATATTAATGGTGCTCAGGCCTGTGCTTTATGAAGAAAAAGTCCTTTAGTGGCCAGTGCTCCATCCACTTACACACACACACACACACACACACACACACACACACACACCATGCCTATATTACATTTTATTTTATTTTTTTAAATTAACAAGCATCTAATCTTTCTGCCTCTCACCTCAACCCATTGGGGGATAGGAACAGAACCTTGAAACAAATATGCATAGCCAAGCAAAATAAATTCTCACAGTTCCACATTGGCCATGTCCAAAAATATTTGTCTCATTCCTAAATCCATCTCTTCTCTGTAAGGAGGTAAGTAGTATTCTTCATCATCTATCCTCTGGAATCACAGTAGATCATAACATTGGTCACAGTTCTTAAGTCTTTCATGGTTATCTGTTTATATAGTGTTGCTATTATATACACTGTTCTTTTCATTGTGCTTACTTCATTCTGTATCAGTTCATACAAGTCTTCCCAGGATTTTCTGAAATTTTCCCTCATAATTTCTTGTGGCACAATAATATTTCATTACATTAAAAAAACATGATTTCTTCAACCTTTCCCCAAATGATGGGGACCCTCTTAGTTTCCAGTTACTTGGCACTATAAAAAGATGTCTTTACTACCTACATACAAGGAAGGCATTGAGTGTCCAGAATAAGAAAATGACAGTTCCTGTCTTCTCCATCCTGGTCAGAACAAAACTAGAAAATTGTGTTCAGTCTGACAAATGCATTTCAAGCAGGACTTTAACAAATTAAAGGTAGAAGATGGAAACCAAGATGGTGAGAGGACTAGAAATCATGTCATAAGAGAACAGATAGAAGGAATTGAGGGTATTTATTCTGGAGAAGAGAGGGACTGTGTCGGAGAGAGAGACATAGTAAGTGTTTTCAAACTTTAAAAGGGCTCTTAAAGGGGAGAAGACTTTGACTTTACTGTTTGACACCAAGGAAGAAAAAGAAACAATGGGTGACATTTGAAAAAAGGCAGATTTCAGTTCACTGAAAGCAAAAAAAAATGTAAGTGAAAGATCCAAAAACAGAATATACTGTTTGTAGAGTAATGAGTTCCCTATCACTGGTGGTCTTCAAGATGAGGCTGGATGAGCATTTGTCAGAGATGTTGTGGGGGGATTCCTGATTACATATAGATTTAAGGAAGAGAGCTTCCAACTGCAATCTTGTGAGTCTGCATGAAATAGGGAAGGGCTCAACCTTCAAATACTCTGTTTAGTGGCATCCAAGAAAGCAGATAATGAATATATGGAGTCACCAATAAGAAAGGGATTATTTAAGGGTTTCACAAGGGTTCTTAAAGCCTGATGCAGCTGTTAACTTTTCCTTAAAATCATAGACCTTTAGAGATTGAAGAAACCCCAGACATCACCTAGGCTAAAACCTTCATTTTACAGAAGAAATGGAGGCCTAGAAAAGGGAAAAGACTTTCCCAAGGTCACACAGGGAATGGCTGTTTAGAGTTTCAAGCTTCCCCATTACCTTCCCCTCCTCCCTCCATCCCCCCTTTTCTTTTTTTGCTTTTTTGGAGAGGGGAAGGTAGGGCAATTGGGGTTAAGTGACTTGCCCAAGGTCACATGGCTAGTTTTTTGTGTGTATGTTTAGCCCCCATTCCCTTTTAAAGGTATTAATTACTCAGCCACACAGACCCCAAAATCCATGTGGTTATGTTTGAGTGCAGAGGTTTCATCCATATTTTATTTTTGCTACTTTCCATGTCCTGATCATCTACCATGCCAGTACTTATTTTTAGATGAATGCCAGCCTGACATAGGTGGAACTGAGCTTTCTTTAATATGTGAATGTTTCCTTTGTGTCTATCTTCCTTTCTTTCTAGAGAGGTCACTGAACTCCAGGAAAATTTTCAGGAAAATGTTTTGCCAAAAAAGTAGACTCTTCTCCCCAGGTGTGGGTGTCATAGAGAATCATCTGTGAAATAACTGGGTTACAGAGGTGTCCTTTTCTCCACTTATGAGTTAAGTACTTCACCATGCATCTGTTCATACAAGTCTTCCCAGGATTTCTCTGGATTTTTTCTCTCCTATTTCCATTTTCCTGGTGTTTCTATAGTAAGAGTTCACAAAATATCACAGAATATCAGCAAAACAAGAGATCCTTATAGACCATATAATATAATCCCCTCTTATGACAGAGAAGGAAAGTATGGTGCACATAGGAAAGTGATTGTCTCAAGGTCACACAGCTGCACCAAAACTGAGGTGTCCCAGGTCTCCTAACTCCCAATCCAATTCTCTTCCTACCATGCCATCCATTCCCTTTCTAGGTTTTCTCCTGAAATCATCCTCTGTTCCATTCCCAAGGGCTTGTTTTTTTTCTCCCCATTATCTGCACCAGGGACAAGTGGTGATAGCACAAATAATTCCAAACAGAGGGAAACCCCCAAAAATCATTGGTGATGTATAATTTTTCATAGTGTTAGAAGCAGAAAATATCTCTGGGATTAGCTAGCCCAACACCCGCTTTTGACAGATAAAGAAAATGAGGTGAGGGAAAAAAATTAAGTGAGTGACCCAAGGTCACTCATGTTGCCTCTTGTAGCAGAGCCAGGATTCAAACCCAAGGTACTCCAAATCCTGTGCTCTTTCCACTACCCAGGCTTTCTTTCTCTTGGTACCTTAGGAGAACTCAGCACTTCCAAGTTCCAGGAAAACAGATGGTTTTGCCTGTATGGAGCACCAGGATGCTGCTCCCATGAGCTCTAGAAGCCGTCAGGAATGAGCTGAAGTAGGCAGGCACGCAGCCTGGCACATGACCTCCTCAGGCCCATCTCAGCAGGAATGTGTTTGCCTCATCCTAGCAAGAACTAAGTATGTGCTGCATGCAAAGGGTAGGTTTTGACCTGACGTTAAATCAGTCTCCCCACCAAATGCCTCATCTTTCATGCTCAAAGCATTTCCCTTCTCAACAAATAGATTTCCTTGCAGAAAAGTCTGGTGAATGTCTTCTTGTTTTTCTGTTTCTGTTGAGGATTTTTCCCCTTTTTATAATGTCATTTTTTGCCTTTTGTTTTAAGGGCTGGTTTTGCTATTGAAGTTGGGCTCTTTCTTAATAGTATTTGCATGGCATAGTGCTCTCTGGAGCTCAATGCACTAAACAAGCAAAAAATAAAAGCAAACTGGCTCCTGTGCCCAACTTTGACTGTGTCACTTAACTTCTCTGAGACTCAGTTTTTAGAGGCTTCCCCTCTAAGGTGCCCCTCTACTCTGTGTGTATTTTATATGTCGCTATTTATATGTTGTCTCTCCCATTAGAAAGTAAGCTCCTTGAGGACAGGCACAGTTTTTGACTCTTTTTGCATCCCCAGAATTTAACCTGGCACAGAATAAGTGCTTAATAAATGCTTGTTGATTGATTGTCCATTAAGTACATTTATGCTTACTCTTATACTAAAGTCTTCCTCTTATTTCTGTTACAGGCATGAAGATTTTCCTGGTTTCCTGACAACTCTGTCAACAGAGTATAAGCTCTCATAGGCTCCACCAAATCAGAAATACTTTTATTGCTAAGCCTTACGTTGCACTGTACATCTCATCTAGTGACCAGCCTCACTACATTCCAAGAACTTCATTACCAGAAAGTCAGTCACCAGATGATAACTTTTGGCCATAGTAACTTACAAAGACAAAATTGGCAGAAACAAACTTTAAAACACTACCTATTAATTATGATTATTAGTTCATTTTAATCCCTAAACACAACCCTTAATTTAATGTCTAGGTTACTAGAATAATGAGTAATATTGAATCCTACACTAACCTGAGAGCTACATAACTGATTCATGTGTAGGTGCTTTTGTTTTTTCCAAATTCTCTAGGAACATAATTACCAATTGGCCAACTCATTACACATAAGTATTCTATAAATATTGATTGACTTGTTGTTACCTCCAAATAGTGAAACCCCTTGTATACACATTTGCACAGATTAAAAATATTTTTGATCATATTTTAGCAAATTGGTTGCCAATGAAGACCTAAAGAAAGGAAATCTTCCATCTTAGTTACATAACCTCAACTGGGCCCTCCCTGCTGCTAGGCAATTCTACTATACTTCCCTTATCAACTCACTATCACACTCCACAGCAGTTCTTCCAAATTTTTTCATCTCTCTTCTTCCTAACCCCACTCTCTCAATTGAGAACCTTGCCTCATATTTTAGAAAACAGTAAATTTGGTGGGGGTGGTGTTTGGAGGGCAATTGGGGTTAAGTGACTTGCCCAAGGTCACACAGCTAGTTTTTGTGTTGTGTCTGAGGCCGGATTTGAACTCAGGTCCTTCTGACTCTTGGGCCAGTTCTCTATTCACAGTGCCACCTAGCCACCCCAGAAAAAATAAATTAAGGCTCCCTTTTCCCCCATCTTCTTCATTTCATATTATTCAGATGCCTTCTATCCCTACCTCCTCACTCACCTCTGTCTCACATGAAGAGGTGATCTTACTCTTTACCAAGGCAAATGCCTCTACCTGTTCAAGTGATCCTTTTCCATTCTGTCTCTCCAACACAATGTCTCTATCACATATTTTCAATCTCTCATTGTCTATTGTCTTCTTTCCTGTTGAAAACAAACATGGTCCTGTCTTCTATCCCCACTCTCATCCTATATCTATCTCTTCTGCTCTTTATGGCTAAACTCTTTTAAAAAGACATGTACAATAGAGGCCTCCACTTTCTCTCCTCTCACTCTCTTCTTGACCCCTTACAATCTGACTTCTCATCTCATCATTCCATGGAAACTGATCTCAACAAAGTAACCAAAAATCCCTTAACTGACAAATTCAATGGCCTTTTCTTAATCCTCATTCTCCTCTACCTCCCTGCAACCATTGTCCATGAAATTTTTGGCCATAATAACTTGTTAACTGTTAATCCCTCTTCTCCTTAATATTATTTTCTCTCTAAGTTTTTGGGTTACCACTCTTACCTGGTTCTCCTATTACCTATCTGACTGTTCTTTCTCATAGTCCTTTGCTATATTCTCATCCTGATCATACTTTTTCACCAAAAGTAAACTACAGGGTTCTATCTTAGGCCCTCTTCTCGTCTCCCTTTATACTACTTTACTACTATCTCATTAGCTCCCATGGATTTAATTATTATCTGTGTGCTCATGATTTTTAATTCTACCTTCTTGTCCCAAGTTCACTTCCAGCCTCATGTCTTCAACTGCCTTTCAAACATCTTGAACTGAGTGTCTGGTAGACATCCTAAGCTCAACTCCTTCCAAACTGAACTCATTATTTTTTCCCCTAAAACCTTCTCCCCTCTATCTTCCCTATTTTTATTCAGGGAAACACCATCCTGTCAGTCTCTCAGGCTCTCAATCCAGAAGCCATTCTGTACTCTTCACTATCTCTAAACCCCCACATCCAAACTGTTGCCAAGATCTGCTGGTTTTACTTTTGTAACATTTCTCCAATATGCCCCCTTCTCTCTCCTGACACTGCCACCACTCTGATGAAGGCCCTCATCACCTCATGCCTGGACTATTGCAATAGTCTGTTAGTGGATCTGCCTACTTAAGACTGTACACTATAATCTATCCCTCATTTAGCCATTAAAATAATTTCCCTAAAGTGAAAGTCTAACAATGTCACCCCTCTCCTACACGATAAATTCCAGTGACTCCCTAAAACTTCTAAGATCAAATACAAAATGTTCTGTTTGGTATTTAAAGTCCTTTATAACCTAGCCTCCTCCTACCTTTACAGTCTTTTTACATCTTACTCTCGAATATGTGGGGGCCATCTCCAGTCGTTCTGACTTCCTGATCCAGTCATTCTGATCAATCATGATGTTGTAGAGATGGTTCCAATCCAGGTGCAGATTAGAATACATGAACTCTAAACCCCATTTTAACACTGAATTTCTGTGATTCTAAGGTGGTATCTATATAGAGGGAAGAAAAGTTCATTTGCAAATAACCAAATTCAGCAAAGTGACTCATAATATACATCAATAATTTGAATCATAGATTTCTATACTAACAAAGGGACACTTCACTGCATTACCTTCCATTAAAATATCTAAGTTCTGATGTTACATTATAATTATTAGGCAATCCTAAAAAGTGTGGCATGGATGGTATGTTATGTCAAAGTTTTAAAAATCTTCACGACAGATATTGGATGAGTGAGGTCTATTGATAAACATTATTAACAGTTGACACCCTAGGCTATAACATGCTCATCTGAGCATTTAAATCACACTTAAGGATATACTCCCATTATTTCATAGAACCAAATGAGAACATCTGGGGGAGATGGAGGCAATTAGGGTTAAGTGATTTGCCCAGTCACACTACTAATAAGTGTCAAGTGTCTGAAGGTGGATTTGAAATCAGGTTCTCCTGACTCTAGGGTCAGTGCTCTATCCACTACATTACCTTGTTGTGCCCAAATAAGAACATTTTTGCAGCCATCAAAATTTTAAGCCAATAATGTATTAATATTGAGTCAAAGCAGGGATTTAGGAACAAAGAAAAGTTGACAGGGACAATGACTTTCACCAATACCTAAATCAACTTATTTCTGGGATGCTTCTAGAGATATCAATTGTGGTTTCTGTGTTTTGTCCTCTTTTCATATTAAATCTGCTCCTCCTTCCCAGTTTAAACAAGACTATAGGAACCGAGATTTAGCTGGTCCAACCCCCTCATTTTACAAATGAGGAAAATGAGAAACAGAGAGGTAAAGTGAGTTTCCCACAGAAAGTCTTTTACTCTTTTCATCCAGGAGGCCATCCACATGGCTTCTAATTAACAAAATGTGTTTTGTAGAGCTTAAGAAACAAGAACAGTAATCCTAGACTCAATAACCTATGCCCAGATGAAGTTTTGTTTATTTGTTTGTTTGTTAATTGCTCTTGAAGCTATGTCTAAACAATCCTGTTAATACTCATGGAAATTGACCAAAAGCCTAGTAGAAAAATTTGGGAGCATAGAAAAACTTGGGAGACAATTTGGTAGACCTTATCCTGTCTGGTTATAACCCCATCATTATCACAGTGATTAATGAATAAATGAAAACCTTGAAAGAAGGTGTCTAATGGAGTTCCTCAGGGATCTCTCCTTGGTCCCATGGAAGGAAAGAAGGAAGTAGGGAAAGAAATAAACATTTATTAATTGTCTACTATGTACCAGACACTGTACTAAATCCTTTACAATTTGGTCCTCATAACACCCTAAGAGGTAGGTGTTATTATTATCCCCATTTTATGGTTGGGGAAACCAAGGCTATATGTCTAACCCAGGGTCATACAGCTAGTAAGTAGCTGAGGCTTATTTTAAACTCAGTTCTTCCTGAATCCAAGTCCAGAACTCTTATCTGCTGTGCCACCTACCTGCCCTGTGTGTTATTCACAGTCATATGCTATTCCATTTTTTTATCAGTTATTTGGATGAAAACATAGGTGTAATGCTTATCAAAATAATACTTGATTGAAGCTAGGACAGATAGTTTACATACTGTATAATAGTGTCAGCACCCAACAAAATTTCTGTAGGTTAGAATGTTGGACTGAATCTATCAAGATGAATTTTAATAAAGATAAATGTACAGTCCTACATTTGGGTTCAGAAAATCAATTACAAAATACAAAGCAGAGGAGTTGTCACTACAAAAATTCATGTGAAAAAGACAGGGAAGCTTTGGTAGACTATAAGCTCAATTTTTCAACAGTATGATATAGCAGCTAAAAAAATACAATCTTAAGTTGTATTGATAGATGCATAGTATCTAGGAAAGGGTAGCAAGATAGAACAGAAATGGAGAGCAAGGTGGGGTTGTGGATAAAGCATCCAGCTTAGAGTCAAGAAAGCTCGGTTTCAAATTCTGCCTCTGATACTTATCAGATAACTTGTCACTTAACCATCAAGCCTCAGTTCCTTCACTTGCAAAATGGAAATAACACATGTAGTGTCTGCCTTACAGGGTTCTCATAAGTCATTGAAGCATGTGATATTGCATGTATAAAGAAATGTATTTGTATTTTTCATATAACATATGAGGAACACTTATAAAAAATGATGAGCAAGTGATTTCAGAAAAACCTGGAAAGACTTATATGAACTGATGCTGAGTGAAGTGAGCAGAACCAGGAGAACATTGTACACAGTAACAGCAACGTTGTATGATGACCAATTTTGATAGACTTAGCTCTTCTCAGCAATACAATGATCTAAGAAAATGCCAAAAGACTCATGATGGGAAATGTTATCCATGTCTAGAGAAAGAACTATGGAGTCTGAATGCAGATCAAAGCATTCTATTTTGTTTTGTTGTTGTTTTTCTTCCTTCCTTCCTTTTTTCCTTCCTTCTTTCTTTCCTTCCTTCCTTCCTTCCTTCCTTCCTTCCTTCCTTCCTTCCTTCCTTCTTTCTTTCTTTCTTTCTTTCTTTCTTTCTTTCTTTCTTTCTTTTTTTCTTACTTTCTTCCTTTCTCTCTCTTTTTCTTTCTTTCTTTCCTTCTTTCTTTCTTTCATTCTTTCTGTTCTTCCATTTTGTTCTGATTCTTCTTTCACAACATGACTAATGTGGAAATATGTTTAGCAGGATTATACATGTATAGATTGCTTGCTGTCTTGGGAAGGGGGAAGAGGAGGGAGGAGGAAGGGAGAAAAAAATTGGAACTTGAAATCTTATAAAAGTTAATGTTGAAAACTATCTTTGCATGTAATTAGAAAAAAATAAATAAAATAGAAAAAAATACTATTAAGTGAAAAGAAATTTAAAACTATATGAGAAGCACTTCAAAAATGTTAAATTTAAATTCCAGCGATTATTATTAATCCAGATGTCTTTTGCCTTAATCTGACCATATCTGAGAGTTTTATTCAATTATGACAAGGTAGCAGAGTGATTTGGAAAGAGTAACGGACTTGAAGATAGGAGAGGCTTGGGTCTCAATCCTACTTTTGCAATACTTACTGATGGAGCGGGTCACTTCATGATACTCTGAGCCTTGGTTTCCTCATCCTTAAACAGGGATAATAATGCTTTCACTTGCATATAAACCAGTGTGGCACAGGGTATATTGATCTGGTCTTGAATTCATGACAATGTAGGTTCAAGTTTTGTCTCTTATTTGCATTTATTTGTGACCCAGAGCAAGTCACTAAGCCTCTTGGTGCTCTAGACAATTCTCCAATGAGAATCTTACAGACATAGAGTAAATGCTGATGTGCATTGGTAGACAGTGATTTCTCATTGGTGACATGTCAGAAACAAAGCATTTGCAAATCTTGAAGTATAATGATTATTATTTGGAGCAGAACTTTTTAAGAGGGACACTAACAATATGGTCCAGAAAAGATTGAAAGAAACTATGGTAAATAAGAATCAGTTGAAAACACTGAGGATATTTATCATGAAGAAGAGAAGATTTAGGGAAAACACAATAGTTATTTTAAGGCATTTGAAAGATTGTATAATAGAAGCGTGTTTCAGTCCCCCTATATTTGCCTGCTGATCCATCTCACATATATGAGGGACTCCAATATATGTAGTAATGAACAAAAGAACTGAATGGATGTTAGTGTGTTTTCTGCACATACCCAATGTACTTAAATATTTAGAAACTTGTTTGGAAGAATTATGAATTGTCATGCATTCAGAACATGGAACCACTTAATGGTATCTTGTTCTTTCTTTGCTATTTGTTATTCTGAAATGCTTTAGTCATGAAGCCCCTTGTCTGAATTCTCACAGTGCTTTACCTATATGAATAGTGGCCTTCTGTGTAGAGGGGTGGTACCCTTGGCATTGGGATTGTGCAAATGAAAATGTTTAACAGATCTTAACTCATGGCTGCCATATCTTGATAGTGAATGATAAATCTGTAAGATCAGCCATGAAATGAGTCATATCACTCCCTCCAGTATTCCTTTTTAAGTTCTTCTTTGACCATTTAACCAATTTTAATACTCAAAGATCACAAAGCATAGACTTGAGAATGGAGGCAACATATCTTCCCTAACCTCCTCAACAAAAAAAAAATGTTAGAAAGTCCAAAACGAGATACAGGAGAAAAAATTATTAGGAATTTTATAATCCACATAGAGACCTAAGTTGTGTGTGTGTATGTGTGTATGTATATATACATATGTGCACATATATACATAGAAATATATACACACACATATCTGCATATATGTGTGTGTTTCTCTGTCTCTGTGTGTGTCTCTGTCTCTATCCCTATCTCTCTCTCTCCCCTCTAAATATATATATGTATATATACACATATATGCACATATATACATATACATATATGTAGACACATATATATATGCATATAGGTGTGTGTTTGTCTCTGTATGTGTGTCTCTGTCTCTCTCTCTCTCTGTCTCTCTGTCTGTCTCTCTCTATATATATCTCTGTGTGTGTGTGTGTGTGTGTGTGTCTCTCTCTCTCTCTCTTTCTGTTTTGTCTCTGTTTCTCTAGGTCCTTCTCTCTGTTTCTCCCAAAATCAGAGGATAAATTTTTGGCTCACCTTATTGAAAACTTCAAGATTCAGAATTTGAAGGAAATAAGGAGAACTGAGATTCTGGGCCTTATTTTGACGAATAAGGAAGAACAAGTTGCTGAAACAACAACAAATGGAATCTTAGAAGGAAGTGGCCCCTCTTTCTTTTGTGATAAAGAAGTGTCATAGAGGAAAGGAAAGGTAGACATAGTCTGGTACATAAATTATATTTAGTGAGAACAGAGCAGAAAGGGTTCAGGTAAAGCAAGCAGAATCTGCTGTGTAAAATGCTAAAAGACAGTAGGCCCAAGAAGGATAAGAAATTTTCAATTATAAAATGGTGCAGATATAAACATAAAGATTCTGATGAGGAAGAGAAGAGGAAATTTTAAAGAGACAGAGCTGGATGCATATGAACTCATAGATAAGATTCAAAAGTAGATGCATGTACAATGGAAGGAAGAGCAGATAACTGAGAAGTAATATCAAAAAGTGGCCTGGTCCTGTAGGAGTAACTTCAGAAGTACGAAATCTCCAGATGGTCTGAGTCTAGCAGTGAATACTAGAGGGCTGTTGTTCTGGTGGGGGGGGGGGGGTTCTGTTGTTGTTATTTTGGGGATATGAGGAAGGTCAAAGAAGGCAGGAAGGAAAAGAAGGCATAACTACTAAAATATTATTTTGTTTTTCTTTTTGTACCAAGGGGAATGATAGTCATACTGGAAATTAGAGGACAAAAATAGCTATTAGAGAATTAAAAAACAAAAATAAAAGAGTACATGATAAGAGAACATCTAATTGCCCTCAATAATGAACTTGTCACTAGGCCTAGATTAAGACTAGAGTCTGATCACAGGACCATAGACATAAGATTGTCATCATAGGACTGTACTCATAGCTGAAGATCTGAAATAAACCTTAGAAGTCATAGATCTAGAATTGGAAGGTTTATCAAAGGCTTTCTAGTTTTACTTTGACATTTTGGAGATGAGAAAACTGAGATCCAGAAATGTTCAAAACCCTGCCCAAAGTTACATAAGTCACAAAGTCAGGATTGGAGCCAGAATTGGAGTTCAGGTCCTCTGACTCCAAATCCAGTATGCTTCCCACAATGATACAGGTACCAAAAGAATTGTCAGGTTTAATTGCTGAACTACTTTCCTGAAAAATAAGGAAAATCAGAGAGCTGCTGCAGGGCTGTAGATGGGCAAACATTGTCCCAAGTTTCAAAAAGTGGAGACTTGAGCCTTCAACAATAAACTACTGAGATTGCCTTAGAATACTTGAAAATTTTTACAATGTAACAAGGAGGTGGTTTGTGAACATTTGGAAAGGAAAAATGATCTCTAAGAATCTGTGTGTCTTCATCAAGAACAAGTCATGCCAGAGTAACTTCATTTCCTTTTTTGACAGTGTTACAAGATTGGTAGAACAAAGGAATGCTGTCAACCTTGTATACCTAGATTTCAGCAAAACATTTGACAAAGTCTCTTGTGCTATCTATGTGAACAAGATCAAGAGACATGTACTAGGTGATATTATAGTTTAAGGGGATTAAGTGAATGAAAGACCCAAAAAGCAATGACTGATGAATCCATGTAAACTTGGAGGGAGGTCTCTGGTGGTGTGCTTCAAGCATCTGTCCTTGGCTCTGTGCTGTTCAGTATTTTTATCCATTATTTGGATGAAGACTTAGATGGCATGCTCATCAGATTGGTAGATGACACAAAGCTGGCAGGGACAGCTCACACAGTGAATGACAGACTTGGGAACCAAAAGGATCTTGACAGCCTAGAATGATTTTGTTGTTGTTGTTCTTGTTGCTGTTGTTGTTGTTGTTGAGTCATTTTTCAGTCCTGTCCAACTCTTCATGGCCCCATTTGGGGTTTATTGGCAAAGATACCGGAGTGGTTTGCCATTTCCTTCTCCAGCTCATTTTAGAGATAAAGAAACTGAGGTAAACAAGGTCAAGTGAATTGGCCAGGGTTACACAGCTAGTAAGTATCAGAGACCACATTTGAACACAAGAAAATGAGTCTTCTTGACTTCAGGTCCAGCACTCTATCCACTGTGCAACCTAGCTACCCCGGCTAGAATGATAGGCCATATCAAATAAAATGAAATTTTAGGAATCACTGTGTAGTTCTACACTCGTGTTCAAAAAGAATAGGTTTCACAAATACATATGGTGGACAAAAAGTTAACATGATCTCAGGTTGCATTACTAGAAGCATAGGATAGAAAAGGAGGGAAGTGATGATCCCAACTGTGTGCTGCTTTGGTCAGTCCACAGCTGGAATGTTGTGTCTTATTTTGAAAATCACATTTTAGGATGGACACTGATAAACTGGAAGTCTAGAAGAGAGTGCCCAAGACAGTGAGGGGACTGGAGAGCCTACTGTATGTAGATCAGTTGAAGAGTCCATGGACATTTAGCATGAAAAAGAGAAAATTTTGCTCTGTGTTCAAATATTTGAAGGGATGTCATGTGGAGATGAGATTAGACTCATTCTGCTTGGCTCAAGAGGCAGAACTCGGAACAGTGGGTCAGATATAGCAAAGCAGCAGATTTTGGTTCAGTGTAAGGAAAACTACCTAATAGTCATAGCTGTTTGAAAGTAGAAAAAGAGGTATGGAAAAGAAGTGAATTTTCCAACATCAGGCACCTTCATACTAGATCAGGAGCTCGTAGTCTAAGGCCCATGGCCCTCAAAGAGTCTCAGGATACATTTCAGGAGGTCTATGGACTTGAATGGATATCTTAATTTTTACCATAATTGATTTCCTTTGTAATTCTATGTGTTTTATTTTATTCATTTGGAAATATTATTCTTGGGCGGTTAGGTGGCACAGTGAGTAGAGCATCGGCCCTGGAGTCAGAAGGACCTGAGTTCAGATCCGGACTCAGACACTTAACACACACAAACAAACAAAAAAAAACCTAGCCATGTGACTTTGGGCAAGTTACTTAACCCCAATTGCCCTCCAAAAACAAAAAACAAAAAACAAAAACAAAAAACAAAAAAAGAAAAGAAAAGTTAGATATGATAGACCTTTGACGTAACTTAAACATAAAAGGTGACAGCATAAGCAAATTAAAAGAGCAAGGAATAATCTACCTGTCAGATAAGTGGGGAGGAGAAGAATTCATGACCAAATAATAGAGAACAATACAAATATAAAATAGATCATTTTGATTAGATTAAATTAAAAAGCTTTTGTCCAAACAAAACCAATGCAACCAAGGTTACAAGGAAAATGGAAAGATGAGAAACAATCTTTACAGCAAATGTCTTTGCTAACGGCCTCATTTCTCAAATATATAGAGAACTGAGTCAAATTCACAAGAATATGTCATTCCCCAATTGACAAATGGTCAAAGGATATGAACAGGCAGTTTTCAGATAATGAAATCAAAGCTATCCATAGGCATGTGAAGAAGTGCTCTAAATCACTTTTGATTAAAGAAATGCAAATTAAAACCACTCTGAGGTACCACCTATCAGATTGGCTAATATGACAGAAAAGGAAAATGATAAATGCTGGAGAAGATGTGGTAAAATTGGGATGCTAGTGCACTGTTGATGGACTTGTGACCTGATCCGACCATTCTGGAGAGCAATTTGGAACTCTGTCCAAAAGGCTATAAAACTGTGTATATCCTTTGATCCAGCAATACCACTAGTAGGTCTGTATCCCAAAGAGATCATAAAAAAGAGAAAAGGACCTATGTGTGCAAAAATATTTATGGCAGCTTATACTACTTCCTTTGGTGATCTCATCAGCTACCAAGGATTTAATTATCATTTCTATACTGATGATTCTCAAGTCACCTTTCCTGTCCCAATCTCTCTGCTGATCTCCAGTCTCACATCTCCAACTGTCTTTCAGACATCTTGAACTGAATGCCCAGTAGACATCCTAAACTCAACATGTCCAAAACTGAACTCATTGTCTTTCTTCCTAAAGCTTTCTCTTCCCAACCCTGTTATTATATAGGGCAGCACCATCCTCTTAGTCTCTCAAGTTCACAATCTAGGAGTCATCCTGGATTCCTTACTGTCATTCCTCCTCTTCCATATCCAAGCTATTGCCAAGGCCTGTCAATTTCACCTTTGCGACATCTCTCAAATATGCCCTTCTTCTCTCCTCACCTCACATCTTTTTTCACGAAATAGCCTGCTTCTGGGTCTGCCTTCTCAAGGCTTTCTTCACTCCAATTCATCCTCCATTCAGTCATTAAAATGATTTTCCTAAAATGTAGTTTCAATCTGTCACCTTCTTCTTCAATAAACTCCAGTGACTTTCTTTTGCCTCTGGGATAAAATACAAAATGCTCTGTTTGACATTCGAAGTCCTTCATAATCTAGCCCAGGGCAGCTAGGTGATAAACTAGATAGAGTACTGGGCCTAAAGTCAGGACTTATCATCCTGGCTTCAAATCTAGTCTCACATACTTACTGGCTGTGTGACCCTGGGCAAGTCACTTAACCCTGCTTGCCTCAGTTTCATCATCTATAGAAAGAACAGGAGAAGGCAATGGCAAACCACTCCAGTATCTTAGTCAAGAAAACCCCATAAAAGATCATGAAGAGTTGAACACAACTGAAATGACTGAACAGTCACAACAAATCTAGCTACGTCCTACCTTTCCAGTCCCAAACACATTCTCTCCAACTACTCCCCAACACATATTCTTCAATACAGTGACTCTGGTCTCCTGGCTATTCCACAAACAAGAAACTCCATCTCACAACTCTAGACATTTTTCTCCAGCTGTCTCCCATGTACAGAATTCTCTCCCTCCTCATCTCTGCCTACTGACCTCCCTAGCTTCCTTTATGTCCCAACTAAAATTCCACCTTCTAAGGAAAGCCTCCCCTAACTCCTCTTAATTCTAGTTCCTTCCCTCTATTAATTATTTTTAATCTATCCTGTATATAGCTCGCTTTGTATGTATTTGCTTGCACTTGTGCCCTCTATTAGATTGTAACCTCTTTGAAAGCAGGGACTGTCTTTTGACTCTTTTTGTATCCCCAGTACTCAGCACAAACTGAGACCTGGGAAAGACCTCAACTTAAAAAGGCCAAGGTCTCCCACTGCATCCAGGACCCCCTCCAGTCATTCTGATCCATATCTTGCCACTGAACCTGATGGGGTGCTTGGGTGGCTATGCATGAACCCCAGTTTGTAAAATCACATTTCTCCCTAGCCTCAAATCTCCCTAGCCTCACATCATTATCTCTGCCCACTTCTTCCTGTGCCAGTACTCTGCCTAGCAACCATTCATGATCAAGCCCCAGCCAAATGTTTATCTCTCCTTGGTACAATAACAAACTGCACCTATGAATCCTTCACTAGATTATCTATAAGTAACTCCTTAGCTCATTATATACATCCTAAATCTCTGTTAGCTTAGGATATACTAAACTTCCAACATCTATCTTGCCAAACATGACATTGATAGGTGGCAGCTTGGTCAGCCCTGACCACTAGTGATGTATCAAACCTAAAACCACACCTTCATGCAGCACCCCCTTGGGCTATTAGTGAATTCTGGGCAATACATCTGCACAGTAGATATTAAAAGTGCATGTTACTTTGGGGCAGCTAGGTGGTGCAGTGAGCAGAGCGTCGGCCCTGGAGTCAGAAGGTCCTGAGTTCGGATCCGGCCTCAGACACTTAACGCACACACAAACAAAAACCTAGCCGTGTGGCCTTGGGCAAGTTACTTAACCCCAATTGCCCTCCAAAAAGCATTAAAAAAAAGTGCATGTTACTTTAAGAACTGACCATTCTTTAATTCCTCCCTAATCCTGCCCTGACTCACCTAGTTAGCATATTTGGCACAGGTTCTACTACAGATTATCCTATATAAACTTTAACTGTACTCCTCTAAGGTTGCAGGTTCCCTAAGAACTTTTGTCCACTGTATAGCATATCAATAAATCTTTGCCACCTTGACTTAGAGAATGCTTGAGTCTGTGAATTCATTCCAGACTGCTTTCCAGGGACTTTGATTATTGGGGCTTGTGTGCTCCCTGAACTTCTTGAGCCCTGGATTAAACCCAGACAGTTCCAGAGGAAAGAGTGAAGCTGGTGACTTTACACAACCCTCCCTCAGTAAAATCCAATTCACTTCCAAGTCATGGCAGCACCTTTCTGATGTCATGGTCCTCTTCAAAAACAAAGGACAAACAACTTGCCACAGTGGCTAGCACGTGGTAGATACTTAATAAAGGTATAATGATTGACTGAAAGGGGTCCATGACACAAAAAAGGTTAAGACCCTCCAAGCCTGATGAGCATTTGTGAATTATGTTATAGGGGGAATTCCTTTCAATGAAGGTTAAAATGTATATAACCTTTGAGGTCCCTTTAGAAATATTTAGGTTTTGTAATTCAATGTTCTGTCTTAAGGGGAAAAGTTCTTACTTACCAGAGTGATCAGGAAAGACTTCACAGAGGAGGTTACCATCAAGTTTCTCCTTAAAGAATGTTTAGAAATTTAATTCAAGCAGAGACTATAAGGGCAATCTAAGTCTAGGAAACAGTATAAGCAAAAGCAATGGAAGAGACCATATGGACAATTTCAAGAGGGCAAAGAATAGAATTCACATTTATGGGGTATAGAATGCATAGAGGAGAGAATACCATAAAGGCTGAAAAATTAGGGTAGCATCAGATTGTGGAGAGTCTTGAATGCCAGAAAAGAGAGTATGAACTTTATTTACAGGGCAATAGGGAGCCACTGCATATTTTTATCAAGAGAGAGAAACAACCAGATTTGAGTATAAGGAAGATTGTACTGACACTAATCAAGAGTCAAAAGGCTCTCAATACCCTAGAATGACAATCCATATCTAATAAAAGAATGCATTCAAATGAGAAAAGAGTAGAGGTTGCAAGGACTATAGAAAGACTTTTGTAATTATGATGAGTGGGTGATAGTGATGGGTGACAGAAGTGGGAATAAAAGTAGACAAATGCAAGAGGCATTACAGGGGTGAATTTGAAAAAAAAAAAAACTTGGTCATTTATTGCATATCAGAAAGAAGAAAAAAGTTAAGAGAGAGCCCCTAGATTACAAACATAGGATTACCACCTGTCTCATTATGTTACACAAGATTACATCCAAGGTTCTTCCAACCTCTGAGGCTCTGTGATTCTGCTCTATTTCCCATGAACTAAGATTTAGTGTTATTTTGTTAGTAGACAACAGTAATAATACATTTCCACCTGAAGTTCTGCTTGGTTGAGACTCCATGAACATGATGCCCCATCCAGAATAAGTTGAAATCTCATCACCATGCTGATTAACTCAGTTTTGGATATTCAATACCTTCTCTACTCCCTCAGCCCCCCCTCTGATTGGAAGCCAGGAAGGCAGGGGACTAAATCTCTCCAATCCCCATAATTTTTTCTTTTACAGAGGGCTGGGCTCTGGACTTTCCAGCTTAGTCTCCAATTTCCATTAGCAGTTCTGATTGGTTTGGACTCCCTGGATGCAGGCTACTCCCTTCTCCCTGCCCTTTCCAATTTACTTTTACTTGTCTTCCCCCATTAGATTGCAAACTCCTCGAGAGCAGGGATTGTCTTTTTCTTATTTGTGTATGCAACACTTAGCACAGTGTCTGGAATTTAGTAGGAACTTCATAAATGTCTGTTGAATTGAATTGAGAATTACAAAACACTTTCCTCAAAACAGCTATCCAGGCAAAAGCTGGAAAAGAGCTAAATGATCCTGCCAAGACAAAGCATTGAGAGAGTTTAAGCTACAGATTCAGGACCATGCAATTAGGGTTAATATGCAGATGCAATGTGATAAACATATACCCCACCATCGTCCAAAAAAATATTATTAAGTGATGGGATATTAGCACCTGAGTAGGTGAGCCTGCCTCCTATACTCTTCGAGTCAAAACAAAGTCAATCCATTCCTTGTTTCCAACCCGAAGAGGTGCCTCCCTGCACATTCTTAAAGCTCCCTGCAAAAGAAAAGAACAGTACCTTCTCACCAGAGATGGAAATAAGGGCCTTTTGTTTAAAATGCGACTTAAAAGAAAGCTCTTCAGATTGATTGCTTCGCGTGTATTTAAAAGAAGGACAACTACTGACATGAACAATCTCTTGGTAATTGAGTGGGCTTCCAATAATTCTATTACTTGTTAGACCAGAGTAAGCCAGGGAAAATCCGGTTTCTGCGTATGCTGCAAGGCTTCATTTCTAGCAAGCTGTTGGGGGAAAGTTGATGCTACTTTTAAGTTAGTTACCTTCAGTGTCTTCTTTTGCTCTTACCAAGACCAAGAAAATTAGGGATCTTCCGAGATTTCTTTCTTCTTCCTAATTCAGTGGCTGCCCTCAAAGACCTCATTCTTGGGAGAGAAAGAGAAAGGTCAGTTAGTAGCATTTGTGTAAAAAGCAGCAGCCTTATGCATCAGCCCCTCTGTCTGGTGGGGCTTGTGACACTTTTCTATAAATGGTATTTCCTGATCATTAGCATTCCAGTGCCCATTTTAAAAATAATTTCAGCTTGGTCACTAACCATTTAGGGAAAACATTGAAAAGAATAAAAGAGGACCATTGGTCCTTTGGGGACTTGTTTATGTCTTTTTTTTTCTAGTCACTGCTCAGGAATCACTTCAAAAATCCAACTGGATGCTGGCTTTAGCTGCACCCTGACAACACATGCAATCAGACATTTCCCAGGAGATAACAGCTCAAGGTCTATAGCTGGACCTCGGGAAGAGAGCAAGGCAATGTCACTTTACAAAAGATGGAGTCAAAATACAGAGTGAAAGAAATGCGCAAGCCTCCAATTCTGAGGAAGTCTACATTCACAAGAATCAAAGCAGAGCAAACAATGACTTTCCCTGCATTGGTACATTGTTGATGTATTTTACAGGACAATATACTTGGTCCTGTAACCACAATTCTCTCTCTCTCTCTCTCTCTCTCTCTCTCTCTCTCTCTCTCTCTCACACACACACACACACACACACACACACACACACACACACATACACACACACACCCCACTCTCTCAATATATAAATGTCAGCTATCATTATTATTACTTCATACACACACACACAAAAGCGAAAAAACAAAAATGAAGGGGCAGCTCATCTGAGTTAATGATAAGCCAAAACATGAATTCAGTTTAAAAGAGAGTTTATCCCTCTTATACCACTGCAGAGTTTAAAAAAAAAAATAGTCCAGACAGATAGGCTGCATCAAGAATTCCATTCCACAAAAACAAAAGTAAGGCTTTGATGTGTCTCCTTTCTAATATTGATTACTCAGATTTCCTCTTTCAGTTTAATTTTCCACTGAATTAGCTACATTGTACATAACAGAAATGTTATTTTTAAATGACTATTTTAATTCTTTGAAATTACATGCAACTTCCCCTCCATGATTGATAGATATATTGTTCAGTTACTGTATTGTGAAAGCAATAAATATATGTAACAGGTAACGAATATTATGGGTTATGAATTTAAAAATTAAATCTAACACAGAAACTGTTTCTTGACAGAGTCTGATGAGATAATGCCTTAGGTTCCACAATTATGCAGTTCAACATTTGGATAAATCATATGAAAGTAAGTATTTAGTACCATTTTTCATAATCACTATTAATGAGACCCAAATGAGAGCTGAGGGCACACGTAAGCGAGTTTTGACAAGATAAATAGCATATGGGTAGTGTTGTCAGCCACAGAAAACCCAGCCTGCTCAGCCCCTACACAGCCGAAAAGCAGCACTGAAATGGGACTAGTAACATTTCCTTATTAGGAACAATCTGTGCCTGCTCAAGTTTTCTGTTTCTGAGAAGATGGCTCGTGTTCCAGCAGGATGTTCCATGTTGGAATTATAGAATGTTAGAGCACGGAGGAGGGACCTTAGATCATAGAATGTCAGAGTTAGCCAAGACCTTAGAACAAAGAACATAGAATGTCAGAGCTAGACAGAATAATCAATGTTCTTTGTTCTTAGAACAAAGAACATAGAATGTCAGAGCGGGGAGGAGGGACCTTAGAACATAGAATGTCAGAACTAGACAGGACTTTAGAACAAACAACAAAAAATGTTAGAGCAGGGAGGGAAAATCTTAGGAGGAAAAAATATGAGAGTTAGGCAGGGACCTTAGAACAAAGACCATAGAATGACAGAGCTAGGAGGGATTTCAGAACAAAGAACATGGACCTTGGATTTGGAAGCGTCTTTGAAATCACCTATTCCAACCCTCTCCTTTTTTAGAGATGAAAAAACAGAGAAGTTAAATGACTTTCTCAAAGTCATGTACCACATTGGTGACAGAACCAGAAAGATAGCTCTGATCTCCAGGTTTCCAAGCCAATGCTGTTTTCATCAAATACAGAAAGCTCAGGTTTGTTGTTTTCATTTTTTCCCCCAAGATAACATCAGCTAGGACCCAACACATACATGATATTCCTAAAGGATCCCTCTGAGTCAAGTTATGAAACCAAATATAAAACCAAACCACTTCTATAGCTGAGTATCACCCATCCCTGCATGGATGAGGGGCACACCTTGGTTTAAACTTGAGGAGTTTCAGTCAAAAGTCAGTGTTTAATCAAAGAACTTCAGTCAAAAGAAAAGGTTTTACTGTATTGCTTTGGCAGTTGTGGGAATGTGGACCTGACAATCTGACTAGCCAGGAAATCCTCCCTCAGAAGTACAGCAGAATATTAGAGAGAGGGTAGAGTATGGTGTACTACAATGGAAGTAGTACTTGGATTTAGAGTATTGATTCAACTACTTACTTATCAGTCAGGTAACAAAGAGGATACAGTGGTAGACTTGGAGTCAAGAATTCTTGAGTTCAAATACACCTTGAGAAACTTATTCTGTGAGCCTGGGCAAGTCGCTTAAGCTCTGTCTGCTTTAGTCCCCCCCATCTGTAAAATACGGATAATAACAGCACCTACTTCCCAGGATTGTCATGAGGTTCAAATGAGATAATATTTGTAAAGTACTTAGCACAGTCCCTGGCTCAAAGTAAGTACTTAAAAAATTCTTGTTCCCTCCCTGATCTTTATCTGTGTGACCTTGAAGGTATCACTTAAATTCTCTGAGTTTTGCCTTATCTATAAAGTGAGAGGGTTGGATTTGATGCATTATTTCTGTTTCTGCCAACTCTAAATCCTAAAATCATATGAATTTGCCTGCTCCTTTACAGGGAGGAGTGGGAGGAAAGGGGGGTGTGGTCAAGGTGCTCAGCCCTCACATCAAGGAAAGTTTCACTGTTCAGTCATTTCAGTTGTGTCTGACTCTTCATGATCCCATTTGGGGTTTTCTCCGAAAAGACACTGGAGTGGTTTGCCATTTCCTTCTCCAGCCCTTTATAGATGAGGAAACTAAGGCAAATAGGGTTAAGTCACTTGCCCACATATCCAATAAGTGTCTGAGCTTGATTTGAACTCAGGAAAATGAGTCTTCCTGTCTCCATTGTAGCCACTGTGCCACCTAGCTGCCCACCAAGTGGAATAGGCAGGCTGTAATTCAGAGTTGACCTTTATGCTCTCCTTTTTTTCCCCCTTTGCATCTTTCTGAGCCAACTTTCCACAATTTCTGGCCTCCCTCTGTGGTCAATGAATGCTATTTTAAGCCAGTCTATCTCAAAAAGATGAAAATTTATTAATATTCACTTATTAAATTATATTTTACTATTCACAGCATCAGATGTGTAATGAGCTTTGTGTGCACAGTCTATTGTGTTTTGATGCATTTCTTAAGAGATCTGAGCAACTTTCAAAGGCCTGGTTTGCTCCGATCCTCGATTACATGGGATATCAGTGTCTGGGTGTCCATTTTCCAAACAAAATTTGCCACTCAGCAGCAAATAAAAGGTCCAGCCTTAAGCATAAAAAATAAGAGCTGTCTCTTAATTAGCAAAGACCATTCCCTGAGTGTTTTTTATATATACATTAATCTCTACAAAAGCAACGTTAGCAATAGGTTGTGCAAAAACAGGGTACATCCCATTTCACTGTCTAGTTCTTGACAAATTTACATTTTCCCCGGGGATATGGTTTGGATTGTCCAAATGAAGCAGCCATTTCTCTGACAATCTGCAAGAAGATCCAGCCTCCTTCTTTACCACCCCCACCTGCTTAAACTCACAGATTATTATTAGGCACAGTCACTGCCACCAGGGGTTTGCAACAGTTGGATAGAACCTGGAATCAAAGCTAGGGATTGCAGCCTTCAAAGGGCTCTACTGGCTTCAGGATGATGCATTCTACCCCAAGCAGGGTTAAAGATGTCAGATGCATGTTGGTCCGGAAGAATCCTTAAAGGAAATCAGGAAAACAAGGGAAAGTGGGCCAAAATGTATAGGGGAATTCAGCACAGGCTCCCCTGCAGGCTCCGGCTGTACAAGTCAATATTAATCAGTGGGGGAGGGTATAGGAAGGTGGGGGTTGAGATCAAAAGAGTCGTTGCTGTTTTCTATAGGGGGAGAGGAGGGCTTTGATGTCACCCACTCCTCGGTACACTGCCTAATGAACTGAAATTGTGACACAGTGACACCATGGAAAATTTGAAAGCACTTGCCACAATGACATATCTTTGGATTGTGCCTTTTTTTTGTCAAGCCGTGTGTCTTCTTTATTACAATCCGAAAAGAGGGAAAGGGGAGGGAGAAGAAAAAGGGAGGGGGAAAATCCTGAATTCCAGGATGAAGTTAAAATATTGATGGGGAAGACATAGGGGCTTACTAAGGATAAGGAGGCTGCTTCATAGCAGATCACATGAAAGCTGTTCAGCTTACATGCACAAGAATGCACACCAGGATTCTTACAAATGTGCTTGGAGCTGATCAGATCAAGAAATCTAAACAAGAAAGAAGGAGTAGAACATTCCTCCCTATATTCCGTTCTATCTCACCTGCTCAGGGAAAGAATGTAGAGCTAAGGAAAGCCAATCTCCAAAACTGAAAGCAGGCAGACATAGCTCCATAATGCCCGAAACACTTCAAATGATACTTCAATTTACAAAGGCCCCATCATCCTCCACCAGGAAGTCAAACCAGGGAATCATTCATAATGGTCTTTCTCTTCATACCCTAAAGCCTTCCTAAGAATAGTCCATCCTAAAGGAATGAATTAGATTTAACACTTTTGTACCCATGATCACATCACTGTTTCAAAGGATGAGCCTTTCAAACAAAGCATTATAAGAAAGATTAGCATTTTCCTTCCAGTTATTGCACTGGCTCCCCCGTCTATGGTCCTGACCCCTGTATGACATACTCTAATAGATTGTAAGCAGTTGTGCCGGTTTATGCCAGGTTGTAGATATAAAACATCTTTCTCCTGGGGTGACTGGGAAAGGAATTAACACTCATTGGGCCCTATTCAATGGACAACTACTGGGTCAGGTTAGTGAGGCCTGCTCTTATGATAAACTTCTATGTCTACTACACTAATTCTTAGTTTCCATGTTAGCAAAAGACCTGAAGTGATTGTGTGTATGTGTCATAGAATGATAGCTCCAGAGATGGAAGGGACGCTAGATAACATTTACCCCAAACCCTTCATTTTACAAATGGGGAAACGGAGTCCATAGAAGCTGGATGACTTACCCATGATCACAAAGTAGGGAGGGACAAAGTCTGAGGGAAGAAAAATGGCACAGAAGGAAGGCATGCAGCACTAAGGAAACCCCTTTCTTTTCCCTTCCCTTATCCCAGAAAAATCTCTGCAAAAGAATAATGCTTTTGAGAGTAATTTTCCTTAGCCAGTCTTTCCCTTTTTAAGCAAGTCCCCCTGACATTGTCTTGAGGAATAATAATTATCAAAATAAAGCCTCTTTTCTAATCCAGGAGCGTACAGATACTCTTCAAGAGCAACTTTCCCAGTGCCAGAGACAGACATTTTAGGGCACCAAAAAGAGGAGAAGAAGAAGAAGAAGAAGAAGAAGAAGAAGAAGAAGAAGAAGAAGAAGAAGAAGAAGAAGAAGAAGAAGAAGAAGAAGAAGAAGAAGAAGAAGAAGAAGAATAGAGAGAGAGAGAGAGAGAGAGAGAGAGAGAGAGAGAGAGAGAGAGAGGGAGAGAGAAGGTATCCATCTTTAACTGATAATGCAAAGCAATAGAAAAGACAGGGTGATAGATTCTCCCCAAGAAACAGACAGCATAATCTTTCCTGCTAAGAAACTCGGGAAAGCAAGAAAGCTGTAGGCAAAAAAAGGGGCAGTTATCAGGAGTCCATATAAAAGAAATAAGAAGCCTTCAGTGAATCAGTCATGGTTTCCTGATGAGTTGCTTGACTATTTTAATATTTATTCATGTGGGTTCCTTGTCAATGCAGTTTCTTAGAAGGTGTTAGAGCAACCTCTATATTATTGTGCTATAAAGAACGATTTCATTTGGTGGTTTCCTCTGGCAAAAACAAGGCAATCAAATTGACTCTCCCCCTGGTTTGGGATTTAAGAAGGCATTCTCCCAGTAAACTGGCCACTCCAGGCCAGCTCATTGTTTTCTATTTGTGGTCAACTTGGGTCTTTTAACAGCAACTCTTTCAACAGAGCTTAATTTTTCTAGGATGATCTGACCTGCCCTAGTAAGAGAAAAATATCTCTCTTCCTGGACATGAGAAGAGGAAAAACTCAGCTATCTCAGTCAAAATCTGAATCTAAAACAAAATATATATAAACAGTTTCCACCATGTGAAGGAATGAAGATGATACTGCAAGTTTTGTAATTCTTTAAAGGGTTAAGAATCTGCTTTTGAAGGCCTTCCTTCCTTGTTATTGAACATGCCGCCGTCCCCAATGAAAGAGAAACTAGGAGCTGAGAAATGCACCCAAGTCATATATTCCTGGCCTCTGTTGTCTGGAGGCAGTGTGGGCTGTGGTGCAAAAAGCACTGGATTGGGGGGCAAATGACCTAGGGTTATCTTTGCTCCTTACTAGTTGTGTGACCTTATAAAAATTGCTTCCTCTCTCTGAATCTCAATTTCCTTACTTCAACATATGGTTAATAATCACACCACCTCCCTCTTAGGATGCTTAGGATTCTATAGAGAAAGCATTCTGTATAAACTATAAAGCAGTAGAGAAACATGTTTTTCTCCAATCAAAATAGTTTGTAATGCTTCATTAAAATATAAGAATATTTTAAATAGGTCAACCTGAAAAAAAATAAGCAGGGCTTAGACCAGGAAGCACTTCCAAATAAGAATAGAATTAGCCAGAGCCATTTTGTGTATGTGTGCATTTGCACACTCACAAATACCACATCTTCAGACAGGTGTATGAGAACCAAACTGGACTTTCCAATAACTTGAATTTCTAATAATTGAGTTCATCACTAGAGGAAATTAATGTGGTCCTGGTGTTGGGAGTCAAGCCCTGAAGGAAAGAGAAGCAAGGGAGAGGGGGGGAGGGGTCAGGCTTAAGGACTCTGAGAGGTCACCACCATTACTCTCAGCTACATGTGCATGTCAGCATGACCAGAGGGGCCAGAAGGAGCCATTGATCTGTCTCTGTCACCTCTTTAAAGGAAAAGAGAAAGCTGAGGCAAAATTAGAGAATATGGAGAATTGAAAAAAAGGGTCTTATTGCGGCTCATGAGCTGCATTTCCCTTGGTGACTCGATCCCACCAGTCATTCTTCTCTTACCCCTCCCCCTACAGACCTGAAGACCACAGCTGTCTTGAGGGCTAGCCCAGAGGAGAAGGAATATATTTGTTCCCTGGGCCTCTCTGGATTTTCCCAATACATTTCTGAACCCAAATAACAAAAGACAGGCTTTCCAAGGAGGTTGGTTTCAGAGCTCTTACATCTCTCTCCCCCCTTTTTTTTTTGGAGGGGCGAGGGAGATTAAAATTCTTTTCAGCCTGCTCAACTCACCACCCACAGAAAAAGAAGGCAAACAAGGGTAAAGCGGAAGGCAAGGGTCTGAACTTCTGATCGTTTGGATAGGGTCAAACATGAAGCCTGAGTAATAAGGATATGTGCTCCTCCTCCCACTGTTCAGGACCATTTGTTAGGACACTGAGTAGCTGAACCTGGCCCATCTCCATAGCTGCAGTCCCTGCTATTTTGATGCAGGGACCAAATCATTCCTCTCTATATAGAGCACATCTACCTCTGCTCAGCAACCCTGACTCCAGTGAGCTGCCCTTATGAGGCTAATGCTTCTAAAGAAAATGAGCTACAGTTAACTCCTTCTTGCCTGAGGCAATGTCACTGCTGGGCTTATAATTTTTAATAAGGCTTTACAAGAAATACATGGCATTTCATGCTGGCAACCACAATTAGACTATTTCAACCCCATTAACAATGTCCTCATAAAATCTGCTTAATGTGACTAATTGAAGGTACTTTTGATGCCACATTTTCCTTTTCCTTTCTTGCATTTTATTCCCCATCTTTCTTCAGTCAGGGCATCCTTTGCATTTATAAGTAGAACGAAATATTTTTATCTCTCACAGAGCCAAGATGCCACATAAGGCACATGGGAAACAAAGTAATTTGATCTCAACCTCCTTCCCTTTTCTTTGTCAAATGGTTCCTCCCTTCCAAACTATACAAGACAATTTTGCTTTTCCAAGGCCACTTGACTGGATCTTTTCTTCCCTCTCTTCCACATCTCCTTGGTTTTCTGTTGTTGATGTTGTTGGTTGGTTGTTTGTTTTTAATACCAAGAGAACCTATTACCTTTGGTAAACTGGAAAAGGCCTGAAAGGGGGAAGAAAACATTTTTTTTTTTTTGATGCACGTGGAAGGAATAAAGTATTCAGACTAGGGTTCGGCTAAGGGATGTCTTACTTAATCTACAACACCGAGCAGATTGAAACTGAAGATTTGCAGTTAGCACTTGGCCATTTTCAACAAGGGCTACCGCATGAAAGAGGCTATTGCTCCCCAGGTCTTGCTCAGGAGACCTTTTCTCTCAATGAATTGATAGGATTGCAAAGTATTCATCTGGCAAGAAAACGTATAGGTTTGCAAAATATTCTTCTGGCAAGAGAAACCCGGCTGCCCATCTGAAGTAGCGGTGAAGAGACAGCGGCAGCTGGAGCATGGGATGGCAGACAGAGTCCAATTGATCACCTGAGTTCAACTTGGCCTTATCAGAAAGCTTTACTTGCTGTTAAGTTGATAATACAGCCAGCTGCAGAGGGCCAGTTGTAAATTAGCCTCGAATCACAGTCCTTTAACTTCGATTGTCTGTTATTGTGATTGTCTCTTCGGTGGTAATAGGAAGCGACCCTGGTTCGGGTGACAAATGTACCTGTCCTTTCCCGACTGCGAGCTTGGCTGAGAGATAAAATACCCGGCCAAGCAGGGCTTGCCCAGTGCGGAGCGGGCTGGCCCACAGTGGCCAGCAAAAACTACAGCCGCAGCAAGAATGAATCCACAGGAATACGCTCCCCACCACGGGCTCCCTTCTCTCTGCAGTGAGAATGGCTTGCCTGCCTTTGGGGTACATGGGAATCTGTGTTAGTCCATTAATAACGCAGACCTTACATTTCAAGGTACATGTTTCTAATTCGGGTGAAGCTTTCATTCTGGCTCTCTCCACCATCACCACCCACCCCCTCCTTCCCTCCCACCTCTTTCAGCCACTCCCGAGTCAGTGCTGCCTCCTGCTGGCCGAAAGAGGCTCTACAAAAAAAGTGGTGGTGGGAGAAGGAGGAGGAAAGGAAGGGGAGGGGGAAAAGAGAGGAGAGCAGGCAAAGAGGGGGTTGGTGAATTGGGACAGTGTCAGCTCCTGTCAGCATCATCATTCTGGTTGCCATGACAATGAGAGGGAGTGGGGGAGACTGAAGGGGGTTCTGCAGCAAAGCCTTTCTGCAGAGGTAAAGCCGAATTCCTCCCGCTTGGCGGGGAACGAGGCCCCGGGAGCAAGGATGTGGTAGGAGGAAAGGGGAGAGGAAGGAGCGGGGAGGGGCAATGAGGAAGGGGGGAGAGGAAGCCTTTCCTCCCCCAAACCCCCTTCTCCTTCTGCAGAATATGCAAATTCATCTCCCACCCTCACCCCCCAATAAATCCTGGTGAGATGGCATAGTTACTGTTATATGGATGGGATTTGGGGGCGGAGGGAGAGGAGGCGGGTCCAGGCACGTGGGGAGGAGGAAGAGCAGCTCACAACTTCTCTCCTAGGGCGAGAGCTGCTCAGGAGGCCCGGGTTTGTCACACACCACACTGCCGCGGTGGGCAGCATTCACCGTGCTATTTATACAGCCACAACCGCGGCTTTAGCAGGGACACAATTAGCAACCCCATTAATTCCACCTAGGCTCAAGCTTCCTAATTAGATTACTTCAGACTTCTTTCAGAGCAATATTTCTACTATTAAGCATCTGTAGCAGTGTAAACCCATGTGCTTCACTATCAGTGCTCACTTCAAAAATAATTAAGTGTCTTTTGGAAATGACTTGTGCACTCAGCCCTGCGCAATGACACGGCCGCCACAGCTGCCCGAGCTGCTGCAGGGGCCGGGCGGGGCGGGGCGGGGCGGGCCCGTGGAGGGGCTGCGGGACAGTGGCAGCGCCCCAGGAGGCTGCAGACTGCAGCCGCAGCCGGCCTCGTGGCATAGACGGGGTCACCCCAGGGAGAGGGGGTTCACCGAACGTAGAGCTAGAGCTGTCCTCCACCTTGCCTGCCAAGCCCCACCGTCTTCAAGACTGGGACGTGCTGGAGTATTCCCCCACCTTAAAGACTGCTCTCCGGAGATAGGAGACCAATTACCAGCCTCTCTGGTAGCTAGCTAGCTCTCTATGAAGACTGTCTTCACAATGATGATGAGGGCTATAACTATCGTATATTATTGTTATTTTTTGAATGCCCAGGCCTCTGCTGGCCTAGTCTTTTAACAGAAGAGAGAGCTGGAATTGCTGGCAGATGCTAAACTATAGCTGAACCGAGGAAATACCGATAATAGTCCCTGACATGCTTCCACCAAGCTACGGAAACATGTTTGCTTGGGCAGATGAAAAGCTGCCTAATGAACTGCGTCTGAATCCAGCATAAAGAGGCCTGGTACCCAAAGCAACTGAGCCACCCCTACCCTCAGGAAGCAGGGTGACTAGAAGTAGGAACCTGCCATCCCGTAGAGTGATTAGTATTCAACTCACAGCCCCTGGGGGAGGGACACATATCCCAGCATGCACCTGGCCCCAAATTGCAGACCATCATCCATTGCTTGTGCTGCAGTGGCCATCTGGTTTGAAAACAACAGGCCAAACAGTTTAAGCATAACGTCATATAATCCACCATGCCGAGTGGGAAGGCGAAGAGGGATAGAGCAGGGGAAGAAAATGCAGGAATGCTCGCAAGAAAGAGAGAAGAGAAAAGCAATGGAGGGGAAAAGGGAGGGGCGTTTGGTTTTACTGCAGAGTCTCAAAGATAAAATGCCTTAACTGAATGGTAGGAGTTTCTCCGGAGAACATGATTCTGCATTACAGGTTCAAGGGCTGCTGCCTCTGAGGGAGGTGAGAGGAAACCATTCAACAGAAAGGTTTACACCTTTTTTCATATCGTATTCAGCAATGGGGTTGTCATTATAGGAAATATTCACAGACTCCCATCACATCACTCCCTGACTGATACAGTACATTAAGGCTTGCAAAGACTTTCCCTCACAAATTAGAATCCCCTAGATGTTACATTCTACATAAAATCTCTTCTATTTCTTCATTTATTGCTTTATATAAACAAACATGAGAGCTGCTCATTCTAAATAAAGTTATTTGTCTATGTAAATTAATATATCATATTCTCTCCTGAAATATAGAGTTATTTGTCTCTAGAGAAATCATGTTAAAGACTGACATAGTGTATAACCATGTTCATTTGCATATGCAGATATGTCTAATTATTCAACTTGCAATTAAAGGCTTGTGTGTCAGCAAATGAGACTAATTAGATACATTTATCTATGATAATCAGCTTTATTACAAACAAAATAGATTCCCCTTCATTTCACAGGGAAGTGTTACGTGTGTGCCAGCTGATGGTCAAGAGAAGAAGAGAATGGGAATTGCCTAGTCTGAGGCCCAGAACCCCAGATATCTGTGAATTATGTTGAAGACCATGACAAGAGTAAAAGATGGAGTAGTACCTGTCTCTGAGTAGGAGAATTTAGTTTGAATGACATTTACAAGTCTAATTCTGGAATCTAAGTTGGCTGGAGGGAGTTAAGCAGTCACTGCAATCTTTCATTCAACCTTAATCTGCTTTCCCAACAGCCAGGCCACCAGAGAAAGGACCTGACAAACAGGTTTTGCAAATTCTGGCTGTTTCTCTTGCTCTTTGGTTTGCTGATTAGGACAACATAAACAGTTTCAACTAATGAGAAAGCCAGTTAAGTCATCATCACTCTTGAGTCCAGGCAGTCTAGCAATAAGATGAGACTTGTTAGAAATGCTAAATCCTTCCTAATAGAATCATATTGCTAGTCCCTAGAGGAGGGCAATGGAGAGGCTGTCTCTATGGGATTGGATGGAACTGCTAAGCTCCCTATCCCAAGGTGGAATGAACCATCCTTAGAGAAACTGATTCTCCAGTAGGAGAATCTTCATGGAGAAAGACAAAAAGCAAGTCAATCTCTCACAAGGGAGGAAAAGGGAGAAAAACAGGAAGTAGAAAGGGGAAAAAATAGGGAGTAGAAAAAAAAATCATTTGCTTTCTGATTCCTTAGTAGGTAGGGCTGCTGGGCTGAGGTTTGAAGCTTTATTGGGTTTTTAAAAACATGAATTTGTGAGGTTATATTCAAACCCAGCCTTCACTGGCTGTAGGAAAGCTGTATTTGTTCACTGGAGGAGACGTAAAGACTTTTATCGTCATTTTTCTTCCCTATTCTATGAAGAAGACCCCCCTCAGGAAGGAAATTTTGTAAACAGACCAAAGGGACAGGAAAAAGCTGAGCATCTCCCCACAGAGACCTTGTCTGCTCTAATGCAGCCAGGTGGAAATGGCTTGAGAAGGCTTTCCTTCTTTACAGTTTAGCTCTAGAGAGAGTCTGCACCCCCAAGATGTGAAAGAGGTCTCTGAGTTTCAGGTGACACCTGGGGTCATTTTTCAGAACAAGAACCCAGTTGGCATCTCAGCTCCCACTCATTTGGGTTCATTCTGAGGTCCTTCTTATTCACTCATTCATGTAATAATCACTTATTAAATGCCTACCATAAGCAGAGCAATGTATTAGGCACTCTGGGATTTATAAAAATAAAGACATGGTCCCTTCTTTTATGTAGCATATAATCCAGCAGAAATTGATTGACTGTTACCTTGTTTGATTCCTCTGTCCCCTGTGGCTATTGAGGAGAGAGGCTACAGAGGATAGGAGGGAGGCTATCTAAAGTTTTACCTGCACTGTGGAACTCTCATGCTGGAAAATGATCAGTGGTTACTCTTGCCAGATCCAAATGCCTTCATCTGATGTTCAAGGTACCTCAGGATATGGTTCCATATCACTCTCCAACATGAATCCTCTGTTCTAATCAGTCTGAGCTCCTTACTGTCTCCTGCACAAACCAATTTCATTTCCTTTGTCCATAGGAATATGGATAAAGCCTGTGAGCTCTGTTGAGCATTTAAAGCCCTTCAAAAATAGGTCCCTTCCTATACTTCCAGTCTTCTTGCACTTTACTACCCTCCATACACTATCCTAAACTATAAGCTATTTTTCAAATAAGACAAGACTCTCCATATCCTAACATCCTGTCTTTTCACTGGGTGTCCCCCATGCCTAGAATGCTCTCCTTCCTCCTTTTTTCCTCATGACTTCCTTGGCTTCCTTCAAAACTCACCTCAACTCCCACCTTCTAAAGGAGACCTTTCTTGGTATTCCTCCTTAGCCCCTCCCCATGGCTACTGCCTTCCCTCTGAAGTTATCTTCCATTTTCATGGCATGTCTTCTAAACATATAGTTATTTGTATATTGTCTTCAGCATTTATATGTGAACTTTATTAGGGCAGGGACCTTGATTTTGCCTTTCATTGTAACCCTTGTGGTTAGCGCAGTGTGCCTGGTACATAAGTACTTAAATAAGTACTGAATAAATGTTTATTGACTGCACCTGTGATTTCATTGCTATAGAGAACTCGAAGACAGAGAATTCTTAAGTTCATCAAACTCCAAATCCAGTGGTCTTCACACACACACACACACACACACACACATACACACACACACACACACACACACACCTAGAATACTTTTCCTTATCCACATCCATATCCAAACATGACCCATCCCTTCAGGGCCCATATCCTCCAAGAAATCTTTTTCTGATGACTCTAACACTCAATAATCCACAAATCTGGTTGGAGTAATAGTTGTACCAGTCCATTTAAC
Source organism: Gymnobelideus leadbeateri (assembly GCA_011680675.1). NCBI lineage: Eukaryota > Metazoa > Chordata > Mammalia > Diprotodontia > Petauridae > Gymnobelideus > Gymnobelideus leadbeateri. The sequence continues at coordinate 180,453 of WOXC01003497.1, forward strand.
AATTATTTTGTGTGGCCATGTATCATTTGTTCTCGGTTTGTGTGTATTAGTCTTCACCACTCCATGATGTGAGTGTGTGAGTATCTTGATGGTAGGGTACATGTCTTCAACTTTTTTTATATCCCATAATGCCAATCATAAGACTGGACATATAGTAAGTATTCAATCAATACCTAATTTCTCTACTCTCCCACCCCCTACATACACATACATACACGTATACACATACACACACACATATCACAAGTATACTTGTTATATAAAGTGTAATTATGGTGAAGAAAGGAGATTTAGAAAAGGAAAATGAGATGAGCAACATTATAGGCCATAATAAAATTTTATTAGAAAACCATGGGATTGTAGCTGGAAAGGAATTCAGAAGTCATGTCATTCAACCCCCACTCAAACAAGTATCTTATCCTTAGTGATGACAGCCTCTGGTTAGAAACCTCCAAAGTACAAGCCTTTCAAGAAAATTGCAGTCTACTCTGGTCTCTCCTTTGGATTGTTTTTCACACCTCTAGTGTGGTTATATTACCTTCCACTTAGTCATACCTTTCTGTGTAATTCTTCTGCCTGTTAATGTCGTCTTCCCAATGAAAGTGTGATCTCTCTGAGGGTAAGGACTATATCTTATCTCTATGTTCCTCCGGGGCACCAAGCAAAGGGCCTGATATTTTGCAGGTGACCAATAAATGTCAACAGAATGAACAGCAAACAAACAAGAAGGAATAGAAAGAGGAAGTGGCAACATTTAGTAAGTACCCACTTTGTGCAAACCAGCTAAGAAGGCTTTGGGCACATGTACTTTTTCATTAGACTCACTGCCTGTTTTTTTATAGTTGTTCCTTTCAAAATATCTTCCATGTGTTCTGTATGTATCTTGTATTTACCTAGAATGCATTTGCCTTGAGAGCAAGGACTATTGTTTTTGCCTTTCTTTATATCTCCAGTATGGTAGGTGATTAATAAATGCTTGACTGATTTCCCTGGTCCAGTGATAATTTCATTTGAGTTTTGTGACTGCCCCACTTTTCCAAAAAGAGAAGTATGTCAAGAGCTCTTCCCTTCCAGGGACTTGGATTCTGGCATAAGTAGAACCCAATCCATTAACCAAGATTTCCTCTTCTGACTGTGACATATTTTATATTGGATTTCTATACAGTAATCACCATCTTTAAATAAACCTAATGGGTAAAAGTCCAGGTGGATATATACATAGATACCAAGATGGATAGGAAAGTGACCCAGTTGGGCACCAAGGGAGATGTAGTGATGCTTTTAGTTCTCTACAAGATCACCTAATTCATCAGGAAAAAAGTATATACAGCCTTTAGTTCTTAATATGTTGCTAGAGAGTGGTTTCATAAGTAGGAGAATCTCAAAGACTTAAGAAAAATAGAAAGTTATCTCAAAGTAATGAAATGGGCAGCAGCATGTAGAGAGAGACATGATGACCAAGATGATTCTTTGCATCCAGGCACCACTGGGGAAGAAGTTCCTTTAACTTCTTAAGGAAAGGAGAGAAAGAAGATAAACATAAAAACAAGTGATATCACCAATGAAGACACTGTCCTCTTTGCTGTAAATTGCAATTCAAATTCCAAAAAAAATCTAAGGCAGAGTCTCTATAAAACACTACTGGACCATATTCTGAGAGACTGAATTAAGATAGGCACCATTCCACCAAAACAGGAAGTGTACTTTTCATGTATAATGTATCCAACATGGTGGGTCCAGTTGCTGACAGAAATGAACATATTTTCAGCCTTTTTGAAGCCAATGCTGTCATTTAATTCCTCAAAATAATCTCAAAAGCACAGAACATCAGAAAGGGAAAGAAAGAGAAAACCAGCAACTGAGTTAATTATGTATCCATCACATGAAATATCATTAATAGCATGATCATTTTTCATTAAATAGGTCTGGGAACTTTTGCAATCACCTTCTAACAAGAAAGGAATGACTTTAAGGCTCTGTTTGCTCTATTCCAATGAGAGTTACTTATTTTAGGTCAATTAATGCCAAATTGCAGTGTCTGATAACCAAAGGTTTAGTCTCTATTACAAGTAAATAGTGAAACTTTTTCTAGGCAAGTTTTTCTAGGTAGCACTACTCAAGATAATAATATATTTCTTAAAATCCTTTCAGCAAAAAAAAAAAATCTGGGCATTCAACGTTGAATTTTGCCTTAGAGAAATGATGGTACCAGGTCCTAGGCTGATGACTTCCTTTTATGCTCACTCTTTTCTGCTATTTCCCAGTCAATGACAGAGCTCCTCCCTCCAATTCTAGTGTGATCAGCCACCAAAACTTCCTCCAAACAAATTAGCAAGAATGTATGGGGGAGCCAGGGGAAGGAGAGAGTGGTGTGTGTGTGTGTGTGTGTGTGTGTGTGTGTGTGTGTGTGTGTGATGTGCATGTGCATGTGTTTGCACATGTTTTAGGGGACCTGGGGACCTGGAATGGAAAGGACTCAGATTTCTGTGATGGGCAGGAGTGAGGCTGTTCACATGTTGGAACATGGGCATTTTGCAAAAAGACACGGACACCATAAGCAAAGCTGCTACTGCTTTAAATTAAATGCTGCCTCAGCCAGTCCCTCTGGAGTTGATAGAAATCTAATTAGTCAGACAATCTGGCACCAAATGTCCTAATTTCCTCAATCCATGTGGGACTTGAGTGCTCTCTTATTCGCTGTAGCTCTAAATTTCATCCTGTGCCTTTGTAACCTTTCTCGTTTTCCACACAGACCTGGGATTGGATAGAAGGTGATTCCTATCAAAACCCTAATTGTTTTTCATAAACCTTTAATTAATTAGACTCAGTATCATGAAAGGCACTTAAAATTCCCACAATTTGTTTAGAGTAGAAGAGCAAAAAGGGAAACACAGCGAGTTTTTACTTCGTAGAAACAAGCAAAGTTTCTTTGGAGGTGTGGATTTTACACATGGGGTAGATGCTTATATATCTTGGACTCTCCTTGTGTGGCCTGCATTTCCATTTAAATCAGCAGGAATCCATCTTGGACACATTCTAAGGAACTCTCGGGGTGTAAACAACTTCCAAAGATGCCAAACAGGAAGTGGGTCCTGATTTTGGGATTTCTTATGCTGAGTTCACACTATTGTCCCATGTTGCTGTGGAATTGAATGGCTTTACATACTCAACACATGGAAATAAACTTAAAAGATCTTTCAAGGAAGAAAAGAGTTAACTCCATACCACCTCTGTTTTGTAGTAGCTTTTACCTGGAACTCAAGGATAACTGGGGCAGTCCTCTATTAGTAAGTAGATCTGGTGTTGAAAAGAACACTAAAAAAATCAGCTATTTCACTAAAAAACCTTCCCCCCTCATCTTGTAGCTGAGCTACCTATTTCAAATAGTATGAAATACATCAAAACTCCAGTAAAGCAAAAGAATTTCAACTTTTTCTTAAAATTTATTGAAATGGAATTTAACTCAGTTCTTAATTAATTCTCTGTAATAATGATTCCTTCAATTCAGTTATTCAATAAATATTTATTGAGTGCCTACTATGTGCAAGGACTTGTGCTAATTTGGGGTATTAACAAGCCCCTGCCCAGTGGTTAATAACTAGTCTTATGCTTCATTATGGGAAGGAAGACTTCTTTTCCTGATAATAAATCCCCTTCGATCAAAACTGCTCTGTTAGAACAAGGCAGCTGTCCAAGGTCATAGAGAAGAGGAAAAAGAGAAGAGATGTGTATGACATAAGGATTTGTGGTCAGGTCCATTGTTTTCTCATACCATATGTGCAGCTTTACAGCATAAAAGCCCATTATTTCCTTTTCTCTCCTAGTCCCTTACTTTTCAATGTCCCTTCCTCTTACTTTTAGAGCACAAGTAGAAATACCACCCAAACAATCCCTGTGACAAGGGAGGGATAGAGAACAGTAGCCAGTGAAAAGAGAGAATTGTTCTAATGCAGTATTTCCCATATTGAATGTTTTGTGAAACCCAGGTCTTTCTGAAGCAAAGGCCAGACTCCTACATTGCATCATACTAGTCGGTGAGGAGGAAAGAATAGTTTGAGAGATTCTGTACTAATAAAAATTCTATTTGCAATTGAGCTTCACATTAAGCAAATCCAAGTAGCAATGCCCAGACTTACATATGAGAGAAGTTAGAGGTGTATTATTTGTTTTACAAAAGGTTCCTTTAAGGGGCCGCTAGGTGGTGCAGTGAGTAAGAGCACTGGCCTCGGAGTTGGGATGACCCGGGATCGAATCCGGCCTCAGAAAATGAGCACCCACACATAAATAATGACTAGCCGTGTAACCTTGAGCAAGTTACTTAACCCCAATTGCTTTAAAAAAAATGTTCCTTTAAATCATAAGCTCCCCTGTTGGGTTTTTTAATTTTTTTAATTTTTGATTTACATGCAACTTTTAAATACTACTCATCAGTGGACACAATAGCACCTATTTGAGGGGATCTGACATGAAAGCGCAATTAGAACCAGAAGCACTGAATAAGGGAAGTAGAATATTTAGGGGAATAGAGTATTTTTAGGGTTGATGCAAAAAAAAAGTTCCTAACAATTAATGTTATTCAAAAGAGTAATGTGAAGCTTTGGGATGTATTGGATTTCCTTTAATTGGAGATCTTCAAACACAAATTGGATTTGTCCCTAGTGAAGGGAGGTCTTGATATGAAATTTGATTTGGGTTGAATTTGTAATGTGTGGTAAAGAGATTCTTTAGCATGTCAATAAGGTTGTACTTTGGAGAAGGGTTGGTTAGCCTTGACAGAATTGTAATAGTAAAGCATCACAACTCTAAACACAGTATATAACAATGCCATTAATATTCCTTGGATTATAGCACACTGCCTCACATCCAAGTAAAAAGGAGAAAATATGAAGTATTTAGGGCATGTTATAAGGAATTACTTATTCAAGTGCTAGGTTCTGTGGTACTGACAGGGTTGTAGGCATTCATAGGATCTTATGACCTAGATCTTAGATCTAAAGATGGAAAGAACATCAGAGGCCATCTAGTCCAACCTTCTCATTGATAATGAAATGATGATGAAAATGAAGTCCAGGAAGGTGAATTGACTTTCCTAATAGGATAGGAGGCAGGATTTGAATTCAGGATCTCTGGTTTCATATCCAGTGCCTTTGCCTCTATATTATACTACTTATCCATTGACAGTAAACAGCATTGGGGGCCAGAGAAGTAGTAAATGAAGTCTCCATAGAGGAGATGAGTCTAGAAGAATGGGTAGAGATTCAAAATATAGAGAGCAAAGAGGTTAGATGGGTAATTAGTGGAATGCTTTGAATGACAACATCTATAGAGGGCACACCATCTCTATGTCTCAAAGACTTCTGTTTGCTCAATGACACAATTCCTGATGGTCCCATCCTTTTCCCATGATTCACCTTCCTATACTATTATTCCCCTTTCCCTTGGTAATGGGCCACCCTTCAACTGGAATGACTGCAATCTGCTAGAGCAGACTGTTCTCTGCCCATACCACCCTCCTTGTTGATCAGTGGGTAGTCAACAATGTACAGTCCCAGAACTCTTCTCTAATCTATTCCCATATGTTCAGGCTATACCTCAAACTATACTTGAAAGATAAAATTCTTATTCTCAAAGAAGGAAAATCTACAGGGAATGGATATAATAGCATTTTGAACAATACCAATTGAACCCTATCTTTATTAGTTTTCCCCTAAGTTCTGTCTTTAGCCTTCTTCTTTCACTACCATTTTTCCTTTGATAAATTCATTCATTCCCATAGCTTCAACTATCACCTCCAAGTACATGGATTTTTTATAGATTCATCTAAGCCCAGTCTCTCAATCAAGATCCAGATCAACATCTCCTATTATTTATAAGAGAGCTCTACCTGGAGGTTCCAGCAACATCTTAAATACAGCATTCCCAGAGCCACATTTCCTCCTTCTTCTGACTTTACTTTTTTTATCAGTGGCATCAACATTCACCCAATGTCATATGTTGATAACCTTGGAGTTGTTTTTTACTGTTATCACTCTCTCTCATCATTTGCCATTAGTTACCAAATCAAGTGAATTTTATATGCACAGTATTTTCCCATCCCTTTTTGATTTTCTATTTCCACCGCCACCACTGTAGTATATAGCCTCCAAATAGGTCTCCCTACTTCCTCCCTTTGCCTCCTCTATCCCAGACTTCACAGACTGCCAGACTAATCTTATTCTTCTAAAACCTTTCAATAGTTCCATATTTGAATACCATATTAAGTTAAACTCCATTTATTGGCAATCAAAACCCTCCATAATTTGTCACCATCCAGTAGTGCATTATTGCATATCACTCCCCTCAACATATTCTGTGCTTATAACACTCCCCATCATCCAGACGTTCTCCCACCTCTATACCTTTGCTCCAGTTATGCCTGCAATGCCCTATCCCACCCATTTAATTCCTGACCATTCATTAGACTCACTAAACTCAAATCTACTGTTACTTCTTCCTCATCCCATACATCACTATTTCTCTTTGCTTTCACTTCTTTGATGTGATTTTCAAGCACTATTTTGCATTATAGTTATTTGTGTATATATCACGACTACTTATTAGACTATAGGCTCCATGACGACGGGGCAATATCTTATATAAACTTCTCCAGCCCCCACTCAATAATTTATATGGTAATGTTTGTTAAGTTAAACTGAATGATCATATTGGACTATTTCTACTTGTGACATCCTAAGAAATAAGAAAGTTCAATAATGTACTTTGAGATCTTTGAATAGCTGATGTCAGAGAAAGTCTATCTAAATGTGAGTGTCATGAGCTGTGCTTTGCACCAGTCCCAAGGGGAGTCAGTGCCATAGATCATTGGCAACCCACCAATCCAGTCAGTGCTGTGACAATATAATTTGTTGCCATGGAGAGCATTGTGATATCACACAGAGGAGGCATTCTGACCCTGGCATGATGGATTTAAAGGTATCAGAGACAGAAGGGGGGAACTATAGAAAACAAAATTTAACCCAATAAAGACAGCAAATATCCATCATCCTCTAGACCTGTCCTATAGAAGATTGCTTACAAAGTTCGCACTGGAAAGTAGGGCTTTAGTATCCTCGTCCTCAAAGAAGAGATTAGGGTCAAGGTGATTATGTTCTTAGTAAATCACTTTCCTGAGGGACTTGAGTAAATGTGTAAGATACATGTTGAATTAAAAACAGCAAAAGATTCACATTCAAGAAAACAATGATTCCTTGAATTGGTGTTCATTTCCAAATATTTAATTTTTTCAGTTTATCTAATCATCCTCTACTCATGACCAATATGTATGTGCTGAGGATAATGGCAGCGATTGTTATTCCTCATTGAGAGATGGGGAAACTGAAACTGAATGGGGAAACTGAAACACAGAGAAGTGGAGTGACTTTCCCAAAGTAATACAGATCTTCTGTCCTCTTCCTTCTTCACCCCCAGAACCAACATTTTTAGAAATCACTATCCAAAAGAAGAGCACTCATGGCCCTAAGAGCAAATGTAAAAGAACATACACAATTCTGCATCTCCAAGGAGCCTTGGAATTCACATTTGCCAGATTCAACCATTTCATCCAGAGAAATCCTTTTTTATTCCTTCTTCTTAAGCAAACTTTTCTGTAGGATATTTAATATTTCCTTATGTCTCTTACTCCACTAATCATAGCACAGGTGCAGAGATGGTACAGTACGGGGAAGTCAAAGAGCTGAGAGGGAGGGTAATTTATATAGGCACCATCCTAGTTCAAAAGGTTGTGTCAGTTTGAAAATTACCTTTGCTCTTGGCCTCCCCAAGTTATTAAAAGTGTGGTTCAGGAGGGCATCCTGAGCCATGAATCACCTGTCATGAAGAAAGCTTTTGACTCTAACCTCTTAAGGGTTTCTGCTAAAATTGCATATTGCATTAATAAATGAAATGACAAATTAGGAAAGGATGTTGCCAAGGTTTCTGGGAAAATAACTGGGAGAAGCAACTCCTAGGACAGTCTGTGCCCTTCTAAGTTCCAGGGAATGTTAACTGTCATGCTCAGTTGTTGTGGAATGGCTTTGGTGTGCAGAGCCTGTTTAAAGCAGGTTCCATAGGCAGCCATGGGATATTTAAATGGCCATTACAGACAACAGCTGAATGTACTAAACTATTGGGGCATGGGCCAATTCCACTTCCATTTTAGTTCTTGGCACAGAATTAGGGCCTCTGGGAGAAAAGGTGGCCACAGTAGCCCCATAGACTCCTTGAAACTCAGAGATGAGTCCAACCCAATGAGAGGAACACAAAATAGGGTATAAAGTGCTTACCATTAAGAAAACAAACCGGGGCAGCTAGGTGGCGCAGTGAGTAGAGTGCCAGCCCTGGAGTCAGAAGGACCTGAGTTCGGATCCGGCCTCAGACACTTAATCCACATAAATAAAAACCTAGCCGTGTGACCTTGGGCAAGTTACTTAACCCCAATTGCCCTAAAAAAGGGGCGGCTAGGTGGCACAGTGAGTAAGAGCACTGGCCTCGGAGTTGGGATGACCTGAGATCGAATCCGGCCTCAGAAAATGAGCACCCACACACAAATAATGACTAGCCATGTAACCTTGAGCAAGTTACTTAACCCCAATTGCTTAAAAAAAAAGAAAAAGAAAACAAACCCTTCCATTACAAGTTGGGCTTTTGTACATATTATACCACGTACAGTGATATAATTAGGAAACAATTGATGTGATAGGACCACTATCTACCAGGGTTGCTCTCTCCCCACGCAACATGGTCTAGCACAGTTTTTCCTCTAAAAAGAGACAAAGTTGTTCCCAGGATTTAATGGGTTCAGGGGGCCAAGGCTCATATTGGGTCTCCTTTTGATGCAACTTCATGGCAGCCTCTAGCCATATTGACATGGCTTCATCATCACCTAAAAGCATAACAGTATGGAGCTGAGGATTTTAAGACTTGGCCTGTGTCTCCTAAGACATTGTGACTCACCACTTTTTCTTGCCCTGCTGACCAGATCCATTTTCATATGGACCAAGATGGTGGGGGATGGAGGAGGACCTGCATCTACCCTAGCTAAGTGCTGGAGTATAGTTGTCCAATATCTTTTCTGAGTTTTAACTAATTAAAGCTTCTTTTGTAAATTGTTGAATGACCTTTTAATTCCTCAATTTGTCCCAAAAATGAACCTGAGCCAAGAGGATACTAGCCTGAGTCAGGCCTGTTCCTAATAACTAGATTTGGAGTCAGAAGATCTGGGTTGAAGTCCTATTTCTACCATATACTGCCTATGTGACTTTGGACAAATCATCCCTCTTTTTGGGTATCTGTTTCCACATATGCAAAAGGAAGGTGTTAGGTGGCCACGATGGCGAAGTAGAAACAGCACGTCCAAGGCACTCTCCCCCCAGATCACCTCCAAACTATGTAAAAGGGGACTCTGAACAACACAGAGAAGCTAACTTCCCACTGAAGACAGCCCAGCAGCCCTGCAGGAAGGACCAGCACAGTGCTCTGGGAGCCGGCAGGACAAAGCACAGTGCACGGAGAGTGGAGCCCAGGTCCACCTGAACTTCAGTTTTAGCCCCAGGGTGGCTGGGCCAGCAGCTGGCTGGCAGGACCCCAGAACACCAGCAGCTGTGGCGATTCCAGAATTATCAACACAGACATGCCTAGGACAAAGTGAGAGGTTAGTGCCCTATGGACTTTGGGACCAGTATTTGGGGAATGAGTCAGCTTCCTCCCCTGGGGGCTAGAAGCTACTGAGGAGACGCTTGCCATTTTGTAGTTTTCAGTGGCAGCTCCAACTCCTGGCCTTTGAGCTGTAGGGAGATCCAATGATCAGTCTTGGGGGGTAATCGCTCTTGCTTTAACCTCCCTGGATCTGGATTGTGGTCTGGGGTGGAGGTCATGGGGTGGCTATCCAGCTTGCCAGAAACGGAAGTTGTGAAGACCCCACATGTTTGGGACAGAAGCTCCCCTGTCTGGAGGCAGAGTCCTACTGTGGCAACAAGCCCAAAAGTCAAGTAATTAAGTGGCAACATGCCAAGGCAAAGGAAACAAAATAAACAGAAAAATACAACATTAGACTCCTATTTGGAGGGCAAAGAGGATCGAAGCATAGAACAGGAGGAGAACTGTGAGGTCAGAAATCCTGCTCCAAAAGCCCCAAAGGAAAATATGAGCAGGTTACAGGCCATAGAGGACCTTAAGAAGAACTTTAAAAATCAAATAAGAGAAGTGGAGGAAAAATTGGGAAGAGAAATGAGAAGGATGCAGGAAAAGTATGAAATGAGGGTCAACAGCCTGACTGAGGAAAACAACACCTTAAAAATAGACTAACTCAAATGGCAAAGGAGGCCCAAAAGGGCAATGAGGAGAAGAATGCCTTAAAAAGCCAAATTTGCCAGATGGAAAAAGAATCTCAAAAGCTCACTGAGGAGATTCATTCCTTCAGAGTTAGACTGGAGCAAATGGAAGCTAATGACTTTATGAGGAATCAAGATGCTGTTAAGCAGATCCAAACAAATGAAAGAATAGAAGGCAATGTGAAATATCTCATAGGAAAAACCACTGACCTGGAAAATAGATCCAGGAGAGATAATTTAAAAATTATTGGACTACCTGAAAGCCATGACCAAAGAAAGAACCTAGAAATCATCCTTCAAGAAATTCTCAAGGAAAATTGCCCTGATGTTTTAGACCCAGAGGGCAAAATAGAGGTTGAAAGAATCCACAGATCAACTCCTGAAAAAGATCCCAAAAAGAAAACTCCTAGGAATATTATAGCCAGGTTCCAGAATTCCCAGATCAAGGAGAAAATACTCCAAGCAGCCAGGAAGAAACAATTTCAATATTGTGGAAACACAATCAGAATAGCACAGGACCTGGCAGCTACTACACTGAGGGATTGAAGGGCATGGAATATGATATTCCAGAGGGCAAAAGAGCTGGGATTGAAGCCAAGGGTCACCTACCCAGCAAAACTGAGTATCTTGTTTCAGGGGAAATATGGTCATTCAGTGGAATAGAGGACTTTCAAGCATTCTTGAGGAAAAAACCAGAGTTGAATAGAAAATTTGACATCCAGACACAAGAAGCAAGAGATGCCTGAGAAGGTAATCAGGAAAAGAAATCAAAAGGAACTTATCAAAGTTGACCTATTTACATTCCTACATGGAAAAACAATAACAGTGACTGATGAAACCTCTCTCAGTATGAAAATAATGGAAGAAGGGTGTATGGTCATTTGAATACATATGTGAATGTGTGTATATATGTTTACAGTTATACATGGATAGAGGGCACAGGTTGAATTTGTTGGGAAGGGATGATACTTAAGGAGTGAAATTATGAGTTGAGAGAGGAAAGTGGCAAGAGGAGACAGGGAGAAACAGAGTAGGGTAAACTATCTCATGTAGAAGAATCAAGGAGAAGTGGCTGCAGGGGAGGGGAAGAATAGGAAGGCAAAAAGGCAAAACCACATTCTCATTGAATTTGGCTCAGGGAGAGAATGACATACATACTAAATGGGATATCTCAACCTGCAGCAGAATAGGTGGAAAAGGGATGAGAGGAGGGATGATGGATGGGATGGCATTCTTGGGGGGAGGGGAGGTTGGAAGTACCCACTATAGAAGAGGGACAGAATCAAGTAGGGAATGGACCAGGTCGGGGGTGGGATGGGTGGGAGGGAATTATAAGCAGCCTTGTACAATATATCTACTATGGTAATGTTTTGCATAGCTAAACATGTACAACAGATACTGAATTATTTATCTTCCCAGAGGGAATGGGTGACAAGGGAGGAAGGGAATGAATCTGAAATTCGAGGTCTTTAAATTAAATGTTTCAAATATATAAAAATACTATTATTAATACTCTTTTGCATGTAATTGGGAGATAATATGTGCAGGCATTGGGGCACAGAGTTTCACCTTGCTCTAATGGAGAAGTCGAAGGGGGTATGGGAGAAGATATGGGAGAGAGCAGATTGGAGGAAGTGATATCATGTGGAACTGCTATTCTGGGATGGTGGGTAGGGGAAAAATGTGGGAAAAATTGTAACTCAAAATCTGGCAGAAATGAATGATGTAAACCAGAAGTTTAAACCAGAAGTTAATAAAGCATTTGTTTAAAAAAAAAAAGGAAGGTGTTAGACTAAGTATTTTTCATCACCCTTTTCAGCACTGGATCCTATTATCATAAATTCTTTTAGGACAAAGACTGTACCTTATATTTCTTTTTCCTTCCTCACTTCCAACACCTGGCATAGTGCTAAGCACATAAACACTTGATTGATTGATTAAAGCTGGCATTAACATGATGTTTGAGTTTGTTGAAAGTATTTTTTCCCTATTCCCTTCACAAGTCTAGGATTCCTTCTGGCTCTAAACCTATGATCCTCTGATCATGAACAAGGGATAAATTGACTATTCAATACTTTAAAGAAAATATTATTTCCTCAGTATAAATACTATCTCCATCCAGACAGATTGCCAGCTGGTTTCATAAGCTGCTGTAGCCAAAAAAAAAAAAAAGTCATCACCTGGTGACCAACCTTCTGGTGATGAGCCTCTTGGAACTTAGTGAGGCTGGTCGTTAGACAACAGAACACAGAGTTTTCCCATAGCCTGTTCCTGACACATTTCCAGTTTGGCAGGAGCAGCTAGAGCTTGTTTCCCACTGGCTTAGCCTGAGAACCCAGCGTCACCTGGAAGCCCACCGGGAGACACTGGTGTGCAGGAGTTACATGATATATTTTCCAAAGAAATTTAAGTTACTTTTCTAGTCATTGTGGTCTAGAAAACAATAAAATTGATAATCAGATGTTTTTTCCCCATCATCAATGAAATAGCTAGTCTAATCCCTATGCTGCTAAATGGAGCAATGGATAAATCAGGGGACCTAAGAGTCTAGAAGACCTAAATTCAAATACTGTTTCAGACACTAGTTTGTGACCCTGGGTAAGTCACTCAATACCTTCTCTGAGCTTCGGTTTTCTCATCTGTAAAACAAGGATAGCAATATCACTTACCTCATCAAGTTGTTGTGAGGATGAAATAAGATAACACATGTAAAGCTCTTTGTAATCCTAATGTGCTATGTAAATAGTATTATTATTACATGATCCATAATTCTATGATTGTATGGAGCTTTCCAAATAAAAATAATTCTAATGCAATGGTATATCCCACTGTGTAGAGAGAAATCCTTACTGATCAAGGGGAAAATAATAACTCCCACACCTATAACCCTTTAAAGTTTGCACAATACTTTTTTCATATAACAATCCCAGAAGGAAGATTGTATCTATACGTGTTATACGTCCCACTTTACAGTTGAGGAAAGTGTGACTACACAAAATGAGGCGACTTGACCATAGTTAAAAAGCTAGTTAATATTGGAGGTAGGCTTTGAAGCCAACACACTGATTCCTAGTCCAGTACACTGGCCACTCTGCTATCCGGACTATCAGGAAAGGCTTCCTGGAGATAACAGTTGAGGTGGGCTTGAAGGGATGGCAAGGACTAGAACAATATCCTGTCCTCTTCCTGGTTCTTCTGGAACTCAGGACAAAATACCCGAATTAATGTGTCCTAAAACTACGTGCCCTCATTTATACCTTTTTATGCCTACAATTATTAGAGGCAATTCAAAGAACCGTATCCAGGTTATTGGATTTGGAATTTTTTTTAAGTCTTCCCAAAGTTAGCTGGGTTTGGAATTGTCTGTAACACCTGCATGGTGAGATAAGTCAGATGATGTATTCAGAAATGGTTTGCTTGGGAAGGTTACATCTTTCATAAGCATGGCTCTGAAGTCTGTGTTTAAATACAAAATGAATTTTCCTCCTGCTTTATATACATTGATGAATCTATTTGAAAGGTGACTTGGTTCCTCTGTGCTGGGGGCCTTTGTTTTCTTGACACCCAGATGCCAAAATCATAAGTCCTTTTGTTGCTCTCCCGCCCATTCACCCACTAAAATACACAGACTTTTTCATCACTTATCAGACCTGCTTTTATAGAGAGATGCATCACACTACATCAGTGTCTGGTAGGTCTGATTTTCCTATGAAGGCATATGGATTTTGTTCAGCCTTTTAAGGCTGAACTAGGCCTAGAAATAAGCTACAGGAAAACTCAAGCTATTTTAAAGCCCTTTCTGAGCAAAATCTTTACCCACCCCCCTGTAAAAAATATCTGATAAGGAAGTGAATTAAAAATTGTGTGGCTCCAAGATTGGTGCTGTGGTTCTGCATACCAGCATGCTTGCAAACTTTACCCAAGTATCATTGTTAAAACCAGAGTGACCAGATATTCTGGAATAAAAGAGACCAAAATATATACCCTTTCATTCTACTTTAGGAATCCAGCAGCAAGTTCCCCCTCTCCCCACCCCATATGACTAAACTATATGCAGGGTGTTAATATCCATCATTTTAGAGATCAAAGTTAAGAAAAGCATTTTTGATTGGCAAAATTAGTAAGGGGTATGGAGGGGAGAGCAGTACTGCCCTTGTTTTCACAAAAATCTCTAATATCCAAATCAATCTGTGATCTCATCAATCAAGATAATTATGTCCTCTGGCTGACTATTACAGGTAAGTATACCAGTTGGGGCTTGTGAGTTTTAGGACTAAAGCTCCATAAAGTACCTTGAAATAGCGGTAGTTAATCCTTGTGGGGTTAACTAGACAGCAATACAGATTATGATACACACATTCCTGCCCATGTCCATTAAGAAAACTCAAAAGATGAAAATACGATTTTACAAACAAACAAAAGAGGTGGCAGGGGTGGCATGTGATTATTCATATTACACAGGAGTTCACTGAAGGAGTACTTTAAATATGGAACTTCCTTTATGAAGTTAGTTGTGTTATGATTTACAAAACTGACACATGCAATATCTCAGATCACAAGTGTTACCTCAAGTTAAGCCCACCTATATTTAACTAGCAGTTATATTATATAGGGTAAAAATCTCAGTTGAACAACTGTTATTTCAAATTCCATTATTTCCTAAACATTACCATACCCCCATCATACAAAACCCCAGGAGAAAGGAGCAGTTCAAAGTCACTTGTGTCCATTGAGCAGAGTTGCAAAGAAGCAACACTGGGGTTGGTTGCCTGAGGATCGGGTAGCAGTATCTTCAATAAACTCGAGCATGCTCCTGGGCATATATCCTTACCTCATTGCTGATCCCATACGTGCTCAGGTAGACATACTTTCACCTGTGGTTTCATTCTAAGATTAGTGCCTAGCAATCAGTATAGTTAATATGTTACTACTAAATAAGTTAATTACATTATTACTTTCTGACATTGCAATCACAAGATTTTTATGTTTTGATGCTAAATCTGGTAAAACTTTAAATTAGAGTAATTAAATAATTAGCCAGAAGATGTGACAAGCTAACAAAACGATTGCCCTATTTTTATTTATCTATTATCCTGATGCACCAGTCCTGGTTCCTTCTTCAGAGGGGAGGTCCCAAAAGCAAATGCTGAAAGGAATGAAGAAGCCTGAGCTGGAAGATGTATCCTGTTCAAATGGTCCAGCTGCCATTGGGAGTCTGAGTTGACTGTTTCCCAGTCTAATGCCTACATTCCATTAGGATCATTTTATTCTATCCATTTTAGGAATTTTCTTATCCTCCCTAAAGTGTCTCTCCCTTCTCTGGAATTCTTGCATCTTTTTCTCCGGTCATGCAGACAAGCAATAATGACTTCTCCTCCATTGCCTGTACATCTCAGTGCCTGCCTGTAGGTTTGTACCTTTGGCTTTGAGCCCTCATTGCTTACACGCTGAACCATAGAACGTAAAGATGAATGAGATAAATAAAAATATTCTTTTTTCTTCCCCAATGCCTTCCTGTTACAGCAGCAGCGGGGTTTAGTGATGTTTAAAAATAAAAACATCACTAGTAAATATCACACACACACACACACACACACACACACACACACACAAACACACACACAAAACAAAGCAATCTACAGTCTTGTATAACATCCTGAGCCAAATATATTTATCACATAGAGACTCAGAGAGGTCGGAAATCAAATAGCAATTTAAATGCCTAGACAAGATTAAATCTAAGGTCCCTACCTTTTCCTCTCCTTCCTTTCTCCCTTAATTCTCCAGCTCTTGCTCTTCCTCTTCTCCCACCCTCCCATCTCCCTTCACTTACCCTTCCCCCCAAATGAGACAGTTCGTTAAATGGCAAATTATAGATTGTTCATGATCGCGGGATTCTGAGGGGTTTATAGCAATTTTAAGAAACACTGGGATTTCAGTCGAATTTGATATATGCAAATATTTAGGTACTAGATGTTCACGAAAGCAATATTTATAAAGCTTTTAATGCCAGCTGTGGTTATATTTTTTTATCAGGTGATTTCTCTTTCAAGGTTATATGTGAGTAAGAAAAGCCATAGTGATTATTGCATAGGCTGCTTCATCTAGAAATGAAAGAAAACACTGTGGGGTTTTTTTTAAAGCAATGTGACTTTCTATAGCATCAAGAGGCCACCTGAACAGGTACTAGCTGTGGTTGTATCTCTGATACTTCAGGGAGAAATACCAACAGCTGTGGTTTGTTTTTCTTTACAACTTCTTGCTTTAATTTCTCTGTCTTTACCAAAGATGTGGGAAATCATCTGAGTTTGGGGTAGGAAGGAATTTGTTGTTCCTATTGAGACAAGAAAAAAATTGGAAACAGGAAAATATTTTGTTAAGAGGCATTTTATTTGAAGGTGATGAGGATAATGACAATTATTAGCGTATAGCTACAAAGAAAAGAAGAAATTTTAAAGACATTTTTCCAATGAAATCTCATATAAATTATGACAATGTCAAGAATTTCTAAGAAGGGATAAGGAATATCAAGGATGAGGGTTGGGCTTTATTTTTTTAAGATTAAAAAACTTTTTTTTTTATTTCAGTTCACAGGTGGTTAAGTGGTGCAGTGAATAGAGCACCGGCTCTGGAGTCAGGAGGACCTGAGTTCAAATCCAGCCTCAGACACTTAACACAAAAAAACTAGCCGTGTGACCTTGGGCAAGTCACTTAACCCCAACTGCCCCCCAAAAAAGCAAAAAAAATTAAATTTCAGTTCAAAATTTTCTATCCCACCCATTGAGAAGGCAAGAAATATACCTATTATATATGTGTGTATGTGTATATGAAGTCATACAAAACATTTCCACACTAACCATGTTGCAAAAAAAAAAGCAAAAAAAAATTAAAGAGGGGAAAGAATATTGGGGGGGTGCAGTGAATAGAGCACTGGCCCTGGAGTCAGGAGGACCCGAGTTCAAATCTGGTCTCAGATACTTAACACTTAACTAGCCATGTGGCCTTGGTCAACTCATTTAACCCCAATTGAACCTCCAAAAAGAAAAAAAAAAGAGAAAGAGGGGAAAAGTATGCTTCACTATGTATTCAGAGTTCATCAGTTCTCTCTCTGGAGGTAGATAGTGTTTTTCAGCATGAGTTCTTTGGAAATGTAGTAGATTATTGTATTGATCAGAGTAGTTAACTCTTACACAATTGATTATCATTATAATACTGCTATTGCTATATATGATGTTTACCTTGTATAACTCACTTTACTCAGCATCACTTCATATAAGTCTTCCCAGTTTTTTTCTGAAACCATTCCCTTCATTATTTCTTACAGAGCAATAGTATTCATACCATCACATTCATGTGTCATAACTAGTTCAGCCATTTCCCAGTTAATGGGCATTCTCTCAGTTTCCAATTCTTTGCAAGAGAGTTGAACTTTAATTAGGATATATCACCCTTATTCTTTTTTTTTAGTTTTCAATATGGTGATGAGATTCCATGCTGTTTAGCAGGAGAGGTCATCAGAAGTGGTAAACTGAAGTCATAGCCCTCAATGCAAGTTATAGATACAATACCAAAAGGTGGTCTCATAGCAACAACTCAATAGATTGTTTGGTAGCCTCCAGATTATCACCTAATTCACTGAGGAAGCTCTAATGCATTCTTCACTGATGCAATCAGTGTATGCCTGTATGCCTGTCATTGTACTGAGTGCTATTGCATCACAAAAGAAGGATGAGACAAAGCCTCTAACCACAAGTTATATATGGCCTATCATATATATACAGGACCCCCTGTAAGCTACCCTCCTAACTGGCACATCTCAGATATAATTACAATAGATTCAAGGGGATAGTCAGTGGTTCCACACCCCTAAAACCACAGCTTACAGGGCCTCAGTTGTGCATTTGCCTTTAATAATCCTCCAGAGGACACAACAACTCAAAGTACAGGTGTTTACTGAGGTGCGTAGAAAAAAACACAGTAGCTACAAAACATTGCTGTTTTCCCCACCATGGACCTACCTAGGGTACACCATCCCACAAATGCACACACTCATACTGTGGGCACACATATGGAGTATAATTAGTACAGAGGTGCACACTTAGAGTACATACATGGTCAATGGGACATTTTGATGCTACAAGATCCTCATTTTCTTTGTTATGCTGTCCTCATGTGCTACTCTTCTTAAGCATAATGTCTGCTGGGTGTGTCTCTTTATTGGACTTTCTGGGCATGCTCTCTGATGGACACAGTGTTTCCTACTAGGAAAATAGCTCCATCACAAAATACCATTTAAGGGAAAGAGAGAGAACTTTTTGCCCCCACCCCCAAAGAGGCAAAGTGTAATTCCATCTTAGAAGCTTCATAAATCCATAACTGGATTTATTCTTAACTGTCAGAGGCCACACTCCTGAAATCTGTCTCTTCTTTGATTCACTTCTTAAAGAGGATGATTTGCTCTTTAAATTCCACTGTGTTTTTACTGAGCTTTGTTAGTCAATGGATATTCAACCTATAATTCAATCAAATTTGAATGAAGAATTTCTTCATGCTTTGTAAAAGAGTAACAAAGTGAAAATGATCCCTTATTCTTTATTTAAGATGTTAATACCTGTTGTCCCTTACATTCTATAATTTTTATCAAAATTTGTCAATAAAATTACCAATACCTGTGTCTAATACATGACCCACTCTTCTGCACTCTGTAGGTTCATCAAATAAACTGAGGAGAAAGCAATTGATCAGGATTCTCATGATCCACCTTCCCCACTACCTACATATGTGACTTTATGTGTCAGTTGGGTCCTAGTACATGAGAGATATGCATCAAATTTTAGAGAGCCCCTCATAGAATTTCTCTGATTCAGTTCCTGACAAGGAAAACTAGGAGAACATCTATATCTGGTTAATGTCTTCCCTCCACCCACCCAAAAAGGGGACTTTTGGTTCCTCTGTAAGTATTCAGGACTTACATAGTTCACATGTCTCACAATACCAGTAATGGGCTAGGTCCAAGTCATTTTTCAGTAGACATAATTACCTTCCATGACAATTCTTTAGTCCTAGCAAGCAGGCTTTGCTCCTCCTTATCCTGTCTCTTTCACAATTTCAGAATCTCCATTTGACAGCAGCTACTCAATGAACATAGCTCTATGAATGACCCGTGTTAATGCACAGGCCTTTCCCCAGGTCCTTAAAACCCAGTCTCTCCATCTTTTCTCCTCATGTTCTCTATGTTCCCTCTTATATTTACAAGCAGATCACATCTTTTGCATGTGTCCTAAGGATCCTTAGATCAGAAGATAGATTGGTTGTTGTCCTTTGTTCTTGAAAGGGACCAAAATGGACATCACTATATGAGAGTCCTTATAATGTGTCCAACTGGAGCTGATTAGAGAGTAGATTATTGTTGTTATTATTTGTCCTTCATTCTCAAAGAAGACCATGACATCAGGAAGATAATGCCATGACTTGCAAGTGAATTGGATTTAAGTGCTAAAGGGCTGTGCAAGGCTATCAGTCTCCTTTCTCCTCAGGAGCCATCTGGGTCCAGTGGCAAGATATAGATCAGGACAACTGGAGAGAGAGTAGAAGGGTTTACTTGAATTTCTACTATACAAATAGAGGTATAGGAAGATAACATTAGTTAAATCCAAATATCCAGAACCATAGTAATTACATTCCAAAATATTGAAAAAGCCTGTAGATGGGATCTTAGAGCCATTATTGCTTATCTCTAAGAAATCATGCTGAATTAGAAATATGCCAAAATGTCTCTTCTCAAAGAACTCACATTCTAATATGGAAGACAATGTGGAAGAATTCAGCTGCAGAGAAGATGGAAAATCACAGTAATCCTTAGAGTATAGCAGCAAAGCAGCAGCTAATATATCTTCTTTAGTGTCATTACCATTGATAGAATCATATCCATTTCTGATGCTGAACCATTTAAGAGTGCCAAGGACATTGGTAGCAAGAACTTTCTTTTCTGGGTCTTTAGTAGCTATAGTTGCTGAGAAACATAATAGTTTGACCCACCTGGTATATTCTGCTTCCTGTCTTTCCTACAGGGTGCTGTAAACCAACCTCTTTATGTTATAGATAAAGAAAATTATATCCAGGGGGAAGAAAACTAAGTTGAAATGAACCTTATAGATTGGTTAGGATTTAGATAAGAAAAAAATAAAAAAGCAAAAGAGTATTCCAGGGAAAAACACTGTAAGGATAAAATATAGTACCTTAGCCTAAAGGAAAACAAATCTCTGATGATGAAATTCCAAGCACCAGAAAAGATCACCAGGGAAAACGTTTGGGGGCAATTGACCATGAAAGGGTTACTCCATTGGTGCCCCTTATATTGTATTGACTTCTTTGCCTTGCCTCTTAGCAACTCTTGGGTTAAAAAGAAGGAAGGGCTCTTCAATCGGGTGACACTAGGTCCTTATATGCAAGACTATCATAAAGTGTTACTGTGTTTCCAAACATGTACCAGACAATATTTTCCTTGGTAACATTAAAAATGGACAATCAGTATTATCAGAGATGAAATGTTACTACCAGAGATGTTTCTGAAGCTACCAGTGACCAAGTCGGGAACAAGAGCATTGTGAAGTTGAAAACTTAAGAAGGTAACAGAATAAAAAGAATCAGAACTTGATATAGGAAGAAGTACAAGGCAGGCCAAGCAGGAGCTTTGTTTCTGTCACAGCTGAAAGGAACTGGCAAACAAAGAGGAAGAAATACAAGGGGGAAAAGTTGTTGAGGTCCTTGAATGGATGTTAGGACCAATAGTGCCTTTATTAGCTTTAATAAGCAATTTTCCAGGATGAGTATCCTAGAGAACTACAGAACCAAACTAAGTGACCCTTCCCTCCCCCAGTCCTTACTTATTGTTTGACATCTTTTCTATGCTCCTGTTTGCTCTGGTGTTCTTTTTTTCTTATATTCTGAATGTAGGCCATGTTTTTGTTCCCAACTTAGATATCTTCCTACTCTTTTCCTCCTGCTGAGTCCATCATTCTTACCCTAATCCTAAGACTCCCTTTCCACCATCATCACTATGACTGCCCCCAGCATCTCCAAGGACTCCAGGCAACCAGAACCCAACAACATGGCCAGTTTACTGTCATCAGGGCCAAAGGTCAAGAGAAGGTATTGGAATAGTCTTCTGCTTTTAGGTTGCTTTGTGAGAGGAGAGGATTGGGGTAAAGAGGGATGACAACCCAGAGAAACAATCAGACTTGTGATAATTCTCCAGTCTAAGTAGTTATAACCTTCCTACTTGAAAAGTGTCAGTCTGGGGGTGGCTAGGTGGTGCAGTGAATAGAGCACCAGTCCTGGAGTCAGGAGGACCTGGGTTCAAATCTGGCCTCAGACACTTAACACAAAAACTAGCCATGTGGAAAAAGGGGGTGGAACCAAGATGGCGGAGTAGAAACAGCTCATCCAAGCCACTCTGCTCCAAGATTCCCCCAAACGATGTAAAAGGGGACTCTGAACAACTTCTGGAGCCCCAGCACCCACAGAACGACACAGAGAAGCTAAACTCCCGCTGAGGACAGCCCAGCAGCCCTGCAGGAAGGACCAGCGCAGTGGTCTGGGACCTGGCGGCGTGCAGCGCGCAGAGCGCAGGAGCCCAGACGAGCCCAGGTCCGCATGAGCTGAGGTTTTAGCCCCAGGGCGGCAGGGTCAGCAGCCAGCTGGAGGAACCCCAGAACACCAGGAGCTGTGGCGACTCCAGAATTATCAACATAGACTTGCCTAGGACAAAGTAAGAGGTTAGTGTCCTATGGACTTTGGGACTGGTATTAGGGAATGCGTCGGCTCCCTCCCCTGGGGGCTAGAAGCCGCTGAGGACAAACGCCATTTTGTAGTTTTCAGAGGCAGCTCCCGTTCCCAGCCTGCAAATTTGTAGGGAGATCCAGCGATCAGTCTTGGGGGGTAATCGCTCTTGCTTTAACCTCCCTGGATCTGGATTGTGATCTAGGGTGGAAGTCGTAGGTGGGTTTACAGCTTGCCAGAAACGGAAGTTGCCCCCCACACGTTCGGGACGAAAATTCCTCTATCTGGCCTTAAAGCCATAGTGTGGCGACAAGCCCAAAAGTCAAGTAATTAAGTGGCAACATGCCAAGGCAAAGGAAACAGAAAAATGCAACCCTAGATTACTATTTTGGGGGCATAGAGCAGGAAAAGGACTGTGAGGTCAGAAGTCCTGCTCCAAAAGCCCCAGGGGAAAACATAAGTGGGTTGCAGGCCATAGAGGACCTTAAGAAGGACTTTAAAAATCAAATAACAGAAGTGGAGGAAAAATTGGAAAGAGAAATGAGAAGGATGCAGGAAAAGTATGAAATGAGGGTCAACAGCCTGACTGAGGAAAACAACACCTTAAAAAATAGACTAACTCAAATGGCAAAGGAGGCCCAAAGGGCAATGAGGAGAAGAATGCCTTAAAAAGTCGAATTTGCCAGATGGAAAAAAGAATCTCAAAAGTTCACTGAGGAGATTCATTCCTTCAGAGTTAGACTGGAGCAAATGGAAGCTAATGACTTTATGAGAAATCAAGATGCTGTTAAGCAGATCCAAACAAACGAAAGATTAGAAGGCAATGTGAAATATCTCATGGGAAAAACCACTGACCTGGAGAATAGATCCAGGAGAGACAATTTAAAAATTATTGGACTACCTGAAAGCCATGATCAAGAAAGAACCTAGAAATCACCCTTCAAGAAATTCTCAAGGAAAATTGCCCTTGATGTTTTAGATCCAGAGGGCAAAATAGAGGTTGAAAGAATCCACTGATCACCTCCTGAAAAAAGATCCCAAAAAGAAAACTCCCAGGAATATTATAGCCAGGTTCCAGAATCCCCAGATCAAAGAGAAAATACTATAAGCAGCCAGGAAGAAACAATTTCAATATTGTGGAAACACAATCAGAATAGCACAAGACCTGGCAGCTTCTACACTGAGGGATTGAAGGGCATGGAATATGATATTCCAGAGGGCAAAAGAGCTAGGAATGAACCCAAGGGTCACCTACCCAGCAAAACTGAGTATTTTGTTTCAGGGGAAAATATGGTCATTCAGTGGAATAGAGGACTTTCAAGCATTCTTGAGGAAAATACCAGAATTGAATAGAAAATTTGACATCCAGACACAAGAAGGAAGAGATGCCTGAGAAGGTAATCAGGAAAAGAAATCAAAAGGAACTTATCAAAGTTGAACTATTTACATTCCTATATGGAAAAGCAATAACTGTGACTGATGATATCTTTCTCACTATGAAAATAATGGAAGAAGGGGGTGTGGTCATATGAATACATATGTGAATGTGTGTGTAAAAAAAAAAACTAGCCATGTGGCCTTGGGCAAGTCACTTAACCCCAATTGCCCTACCTTTCCCCCTCCAAAAAGAAAAAAAGAAAAAAAAAGTGTCAGTCTTTCCTTCAGATTTTCTCCCAGTTCTAAATTATCCTACTCTCTGTCTCCTTGGGAAAGATGATACCTCCTACATTTACCTTTCATTCAGTCACTCATTCATTCATTCATTCACTTAATCACTCCCTTCATTCATTTAATACCATTGAAGTCTTCCCAATAAAATCAAGGGTGAAGCAAGGATTCCCATTTATCATTACTATTATTCAATAGCATACTAGAAATGCTAGCTATAGTGAAAAGACAAGAAAAATACATCAAAGGAATTAAAATAGACAATGAGGAAACAAAACTATCACTACTTGTAGATACTATAATATTTGAAGAATCCTAGAGAATCAACTAAAAGACTAGTTGAAATAATAAACAACTTTAGCAAAGTTTCAGGATACAAAACAAACTCATGTGAATCATCAGTATTTCTATATATTACCAACAGAATTAGCAGCAGGAAGAGAAATTTCATTTAAAATAATTGTAGAAATTTCAAAAGGAAATTCCATTTAAAATAATTATAGACAATAGAAAATATTTGGGAGTCTACCTGCCAAGACAAATCCAGAAACTATATGAACACAATTACAAAAAACTATTCACAGAAACAAAGTCAGACATGAATGACTAGAAAAATATCAATTGCTCATGGGCAGGCTAAGTCAATATAATAAAACTACCAAACACTTATTTTGTAGATCTAGAAAAAATAATAACAAAATTCACCTGGAAGAACAAAAGGTCAAGAATATCAAGGGAATTAATGAAAAAAAAATGTGAGGGAAGGTGACTTAGGAGTTCCACACTTCAAACTTTATGACAAAGTGGTAATCATCAAAACAATCTGGTACAGGCTAAGAGATTGAGTAGTATATCAGTGGAAAAGATTGGGTATACCATATGTTGTAATAAATGACCATAGCAATCTAGTGTTTAATAAATGCAGAGATCCAAGTTTTGGGGACAAAAACTCTCTATTTGACAAAAAAACTACTAGAAAAACTGTAAAGGAGTATGGCAGAAACTAGATATAGAGCAACATCTTACACCATATACCAAGATAAAGTCAAAATGGGTACATGATTTAGACATATAGGGTGATACCACAAGCAAGTTAGCTTACCTATTAGATCTATGGATATGGGAAGAATTTATGTCCAAAAAAGAGATAGTGAGTATTATGGGATGTGATGTTGATAATTTTGATTACATTAAATAAAAAAGGTTTTACATAAACAAAACCAACACAGTCAAGATTAGAAGGATAGCAGAAAACTAGAGGAAAATTTTACAGCAGAATTTTCTGATAAAGGTCTCATTTCTCAAATATATAGAGAACTGAGTTAAATTTGTAAAAATACAAATCATTCCCCAATTGATAACTGGTCAAATGATATGAATAGACATTTTTCAGATGAAGAAATTAAAGTTTTCTATAGTCGTATAAAAATGCTCTAAAACACTATTACTTAGATAAAAGCAAATTAAAACAACTCTTGAAGTACCACCTCATACTTATCAAATTGGTTAATATGACAAAAATGGAAAGTGGCAAATGTTGAAAGGTATGTGGGAAAATTGGGACACTAATACATTGTTGGTGGAATTGTAAAGTGATCCAATCATCCAGGAGATCAATTTGGAACTCTCCCCAAAGGACTATAAAACTATGCATACCCTTTGTGATCAGCAATGCCACTACTAGGTCTGTATCCCAAAGAGAATTTTTTTAAAAAAGAAAGTAAGAAAAGGCCTCACATATATGAAAATATTTGTAGCACTTCTGTTTGTGGTGGCAAAGAATTAGAAAGTTAAGAGATGCCAATCAATTGAGGAATGGCTGATCAAGTTGTAGTATATGATTATTATGAAATACTACTGTTGCTATAAGAAATGATGAGCAGAGTGATTTCAGAAAAACCTGAAAAAACTTACATGAATTGATGCAAAGTGAAGTGAGCAGAACCAGAAGAATGTTATACACAGTAACAGCAATATTGTATGACGACCAATTGTGAATGACTTAGCTATTCTCAGCAGTATAGTGATCTAAGACAATTCCAAAGTACTCTACCTCCAGAGATAGAACTGATGGACTCTGAATGCAGATTGAAGCATATTACTCTTTTACTTTCTTTTTTATGGGGCTTTTCCAGTCTGTTTTCTTTCACAACATGACTAATATGGAAACATGTTTTGCATGACTGCATGTATTTTCATTCAGTTTTAGTTGTGTCGGACTCTTCATGCCTCTGTGAGGTTTTCTTGACAAAGATACTGGAGTGGTTTGCCATTTCCTCCTCCAGCTCATTTTACAGATGAGGAAACTGAGACAAACAGGTTAAATGACTTGCCCAGGGTCAAACAGCTAATAAATGTCTGAGTCTGAATTTGAACTAAGGTCTTCCTGACTCCAAGTCTGCTGCACTATCTACCATACCACCTAACTGCCCCAACTATGTCAAATTACTTGATGCCCTCAGGGAGAAGCATAGGGAGGGAGGGAAGGAGAGAATTTTGGACCCAACTCTTTTTTAAAACAAGTATTAAAATAATTTTACATGTAATTGGAAAAATAAAATATTTTAAAATAATAAAACAAAAAATGTAAAAAACATCTCAATCTGGACCAGACCTATGTATATAATGGTACAATTTGATTAGAACTGCAAAATATGCCTCTTGTCTCTATATCTATATGTTTGTAGTTATATAGATCGATACAGATATAGTTATATTCCCCACCAGCTTTTCACTACTGTCTGAAATTCCATCTTGAGGGTATCATTCCTTTAGATTAAGCATAACTTCTTTAGGTTTCTCTTTTCAAATTCAGCAGACATGTCTACGAAACAGTTCTGCAAAAATTTTAGGACAATACTTAGATGAATCACCATAGAATCCTAAAATATCAGAACTTAGGGATCATTTATTTCATCCCCATTTTACAGATAAGGAAACTGAAGTTTAGCAAGGGGGAGCTGTCTTGCCCAAGGTCACACAGCCTCATTCGACTACAGTAACATAGGCCTGGGCCTTGCCAGGTGGATTCTAACTTTTGTCTACAGAATCACTACAAACTAATACAGGGTCAAAGACTATGATGCCAGGCAGTAGCTACATTTCCTGCTGTGAGAGATCATCTCTCTAAAGCAGATCCTGCTGCCTGCCCTGGAGAGAAGGCCCTTAGGACCTGAAGAGGCAGCAAAAAAACTAAAAAAAAAAAAAAGTCCATGCTCTCTTTGATCAAAACCCGTTTTCTTTTTAAGAATCAATTTGACCATCATAATGGGTTGAATCAATAGTGTATGTGCAAACAGCTGAAGTCTTTTTGTGGCTTTTCAAAACACCAAATGCAAAATCAGAAAGTTACCAGTTTGTAAAAGAAGGGTGCATTTTCTTTGTTCCTTTTCAATCGTCACCGATTGCAAGAGTCTAGCCTTGAACTGAGACAAAATCAAAACAAGGCTAATTCAGGAAACAAATGCATAGAATCTGTCATTCTATCCAAAAGGAAAATGCCATTCTCCTGGAAAGTAACTCGTTTTTATATTTGGGCTGTGGTTGAATATTTATACTCGGCTTCCAACTTGAAATTTCTAGATGTGAACTTTGTAAACTCATCTCTCTTAACAGAACATAATGTTTCTCTTTCTGTGCTTAAGCCAATTGTGGGATTCCAAAGCCAAAGTCCAGGTAGGGAGCAAAAAAGGGGGAAGAGGGCACATGTAAAAAAGGTAGGACCAAAATTTGCCTACAAATAGCTCTATGTAAAGTTAAGATATGTATCCTGAATTGTGTATCATTTCTCATCCCAGATAGAAAGAAAATTTATTTCAACACAGAACAATAGAAAAGAAGGAAGGAACGAAGGAAGGATAGATGAAAGAATGGAAAGAGAGGAAAGAAACTCTTTATTTTGATTTTTCCAGCAATAACCACATTCAAATGTACTATTTAAAAACTACATTTGCACTTTCCACCCTGCTGCATCCCATGATTGCAGTGTGATTATTAAACACTTCATAAATAATAATGTGACATTTTCCGATTGTGCATCTGATTAAGTGGCCATTCTTCTTTCTGCCTGAGACCATGGACAGATGAGATTGCTGAGGACAGGACATTTTCAAGTGGCCTCCATCCCCCTCTGCTGGTCCCCTGGGATAAGAAGTCACTGCAGTCTCCCAATTAAATGTGTGCAGATGTGAACCTCACCAAGCGTGAGGTGAGTCATTCTCTCCAGGGCCAGTTTTCCCCTGCTGCAGCCTCTCCCCTTTCCCTGACCCAGGATACTGACTTTGTTTCCAAATAAATTTTTGGGATGATTTTGCAGCCCCATTTCATTGGCAGCACCATCTATCCTGGGATGGCAGCAAGGTGAATATCATACTACTTTGTATCTTGGTCAATCTTTACTGCTCTGATACCATAGCTCCCACCCCAACCTCCCCAAAACTGATACTTTGGGAAGTCAGCAGAGTTTCTTCCTCCTTTCCACTGTTTATTTGCAATAAAGCAAAATCTACCCCACCCCCTATAGATTTAGGACAAATTTCACCCCACTGCAAGGACAGAATGCATTTCCCAGTATAATCACCCTCTCAGAAAATGACTGAAGGAGAGAGGGCAGAATACCAAGCCCAACCCAACCATCTGCCCAGAGAGAGGCCTCTAATATTAGAATGGGGAAACAAAATTGGCTCCCAATTTGGGGTTATCATATTTGGATAATAGCAAATCTACCCCAGTGATCACTCCTCTCCTCCTCCTCTATTTCATTACGTATGCAATTGTCTCTGGTCCCCACTTTAGCAATACATGTACTTCACCTCTCCTTTGGATGGTCAGGGATGAGGCACTTTCAGCTTGACAGGCTCTGAAACTGACTTCCCCTTCCCCCCTCCCCCTGCCCCCAACTCATGCCAGAAGCCTATGTAACTGATAATTTCAGGTTGAAAGAATTGCTATCACTCCTTTCTCACCAGAGACCTAGCAGAATGAGACAGAGATGATCTTTGACCACACAAAGCCTTTCTGATAGAGCCTGTCCCTATTCAGCTTTATATCCAAGCTGTCAGTCTCATTCAGTCACCATTTCTTCATCTTTGTTCTTACTTCAGATGGTTTAAAAGCTTGCCTTTCTCCTGCAGGCTTCACCTAGCAACCTGTTTTACACTTACTGTGCAAAATTATATATTACAGTGATTTGTATGTATTTCATATCCCCTGTACCCAATGGCAAGCTCCATGTGGACAAGAGCCACATTTTATCCTTGAGAATCACAAATCTCCAAATTGGAAAGGACCTCAAAAGTTGTCCAACCTATCTAAAAAGGAATCACCTCTATAATTTCCCTTTAAGAGCTGTGCCATCTGATACAATCCATAGTTCTTTCGAATATTTAATTATTAGGAAGATTTTCCTTATATGGAACTGAAATCTCCTTCTCTGAAACTTCCATGCATTGCTCCTGGTTCTACCTTCTGGGACCAAGCAGTGTAAGTACATCCCTCTTTCATGATAGCCTTTCAAAGACAGCTGTCATGGTCCCCTAGGTCTTCTTTCCTCCAAGATCAATATCCTTGTTCCTTCAAGAAATCATCCTATGACCAACGACAATCTATTTGAGAGGCATGAAACTCAACACTGTGCAAAACTCCCTAATCCAGTCCAAATCAGATTAAAATGTAATTGGGAAATATTTAACAAAGTAAATAAAAATATGATGTAATACAGATTATGTTAATTTGTTTTCTAAGTCAATATGAGGCCCTCAGGGAGCCTTTCTATTTGAGTTTGATAGCACTAATCTATGCTACCCTTTTCCTAACAGAGAGGCAATGAATTCAAGATGTGGAATGAAATACACATTTCCTGACATGGACAATGAGGGAATTTATTTTTGCTTCACTGTGCATATTGATTACAAAAGTTTTGTTTTTCTCTTTTTCTTTTAAATTGGAGGGAGAAAAAATAAATGCTTACTAATTGAAGAAATAATAAGTAAAAGATAAAAAATTGTCTATGACATAATTTCTAGTCTTTTTACCATCCTGGATGTCTTCTTCTGGTTGGTTTCCATCCTATGAGAGTAGACCTATGATTTCATTAATATAATAAACTCCCAGATGAGGGGATTCCTTCTACTAAAACAAATCAGTATATCTCCTGCAATTTGTAGTCTTAAAAAGTTTTCCAGAGTTCTGAGAGGTCCAGGGAAACAGCCAATACATTTCAGAAACAGGACTTGAGCTCAAGTGGTCTTAGCTCCAGGGCAAAGCTACCACTCTAATCAAGGCCCCATCTAAAATGTAGTCAAAAACTAAATGTATGGAGTGCCTAGGTGGCACAGGTGGCACAGGAGGACCTGAGTTCAAATCCATCCTCAGACACTTAACACTAGCCATGTGACCTTGGGCAAGTCACTTAACCCCAACTGCCCTGCCCTCCAAAAAGAAAAAAAAAACTAAATTAAATATAATACTTCACATATGATATGACCAAGGCACATATCACCCAGTAGACATTTGATAAGCATTTATTGAATTGACTTGTGCATAAATTATTTTCCCAGTATATGGTTTTATAAGAGGAAGATCATTAATAATCAAGTGGAGAGATGCTTAGAAATTATTCCTAGAAGACAACTGACAGTTCTTTCATGTGCCTATTGTCATGATGGTAGATGGGGCCACATACAATATGTTGGGAGAGGCTAACCAAGGTGAGGTGATTACTGCTCCCAAATTCTCAATGGGGGTTGGGGGAACATTGCTGACACTAGTCAGAACTAATACCACTTCCCCTCTACATTGAGACTATCAACATCAATAGACACTTTAAAATAAAAGGAAAGGGTGAGGGGAAAATTGGAAAGGAAAGGCAGGTTGAGAGCAAATCCTTGAAAAGAGAAATGAAATCCCCAAACTCAGCATCCCATCTCCTATTTTTGCATAGGAGATGCAATCCAAGCCATCCTCGGAGCTTGGAATGCATTTTTCCTCATCTGTATCTTCAACTCCTTTTCTTCCTTCAAGACTCAGCTCAAGAGACACCTCCTCTATAAACCTTCTTTGGTTTCCCTTATTACAAATGTCATCTCCCTCCTCCAATTGCCTTATATTCTATATGATATATCCTTGATAGAGAACAACAAGACCTAAGAGTTAAAGAGCTTGACCTATATTCAAATCCTGACTCCAACACTGTTTGACCAAGGGTGAGTGACCTAACTTCATTGAGCTTCAGTTTCCTCTTCTGTAAAATGGAGATGATACCATCTATAGTACTTTACAGGGATGCTATGAGGCTTAAATGAGACAATATCTGTAAAAGTTCTTTTCAAAATTTAAAGTAATATATCAATGTCAATTTTTGTATTATTTAAGGCAAGAATTGTCTTTGTATCTCCATCGTCTACCACAGCACTCTGCATATATAAGAATATAAGCTAGATGATTAATAAATTAGCTTGGATAAGGCTCAGATCACCTCTTGCTTCCAGTCCCCTTGTTTATCTGGTTCCTACTTTTATGAAATAGTGATGATTTGAGGGGCTTCCATCCTCTCAATGTGCTGGGACGTAAGTGTTCTGTTAACCACCCATCTTGCCTAAATCTTCCCATTCTCCTCTGTGAAACTCAGTCACTGGACCAAAGCACTCCTCTCTCCAAAAACACAGGTCTCTTGAAGATGTGTCAAAGAGGGGATGTAAAACAGGGTAAAAAGTACTGGAATTGGGGCAGCTAGGTGACGCAGTGAATACAGCACTGGCCCTGGAGTCAGGAGGACCTGAGTTCAAATCCTACCTCAGACATTTAACACTTACTAGCCATGAAACCTTGGGCAAATCACTTAACCCCAATTGCCCTGTCTTCCCCCCTCCAAAAAAAAGTACTGGAATGGAATTTAAGATTCCTGATTTCTGCCTCTGGTATCAGTTATATCATCTGGAGTAGACTTCTTCATCTCTCTGTACCTCAATTTCATCATCTATCATAGAATTAGTGGTTTGGACTATGACATCTAAAATTCCTCTTAGGGATCTGACAATCTGGGATGCAGTGGATTCCTCCTCTTAAAATTCTTTCAATCCAACAAACATTTATTAACGCCCTACAGGCTACAATATATTGTACTAAATGCTAGGGAGACAAAGACAAATCAAAAAAAATAATCCTTGCCCTCAAAGAGCTTATTTTCTACTAGGGAATACAACATGTACAAAGACACAGTAAAATCAAATCAGTTGCCAAGTTCTTTCCTTTCTACCTTCATAATATCTTTCATATATACTCTTCTTCTCTCCTCTGACACTGTCACAGCTGATCAGTCTCTCTGCCATAAGTCTCTCCCCATTGCAATTCTTCCTCCAAATAGCTGTCAAATTGATCTTCATAAAGGGCAAGTTTGAGCATGTCAGCCCCCACTCCATATTCAATCATTTACACCGCCCTCCTATTGCCTCCAGGGTCAAATATAAAATGCTCTGTTTAATTTTTAAAGCCCTCTGTAACCAGATTCCTTCCTACTTTTCTAGTAATGTTAGTTACTTACCCCTCTCCCCCAGTGCTCTGGGATCCAATGGCACTGGTCTGCTTGCTATTCTTCAAACTAAGCATCACATCTCCTGCCATTTTCACTTGTCTAGAACTTTCTGTCTCTTAGCTTTCCTGGATTTCTTCAAGTCACCTAAAATCCCATCTTCCACAAGAAGCTTTTATCAACCTTACTCAAAGTCTATACCTTTTCTCTGTTGATTATCTCCAATTTATCATATATGTATACACACACATACACACACATTTGTGTATCTTGTTTATATAAAGTTATCTGCATGTTGTCTCCCCTGTTTGACTGTGAGTTCCTTGAGAACAGGGTCTCTCTTTTACTTGTGGTGTTTGAAGAATTGTTGGGGAAGTGATGGGGAAATGATGGAGAGATGTATTTACAGCAAAGTCAAGAAGCAGAGATGGAGAAGTAATGAGAACATGAATGGGAAAGCTGATTCAAGTTATTATTGGAGTAGCTCGATGAATAAGTGATAGAACACTCTGACATAAGTCCTCTCACCCCCTTTATGTGTCTTATGTGTTTCTCCATCTATGAAATATGACTGTGACACAAGACCCTTATTTCCCCCTTGGAGAAGCTGCAAGTTGAAAAAGATCACAGCTGGGAAAGGTGATAGTCACTCCTGAGAATGGAAGCATCCCAGGAACACATGGCAAATAGGCTTAGTCTATCAAACAACTGAGCCAAACCTGTTCCCATTTTAGGAAACCCTTTATTTACTCTCTCTGAATGTCATTCATCTGTAAATTGGGAGTTGGGGTGCACTAGATGATCTCTAAAGTTTCTTCTAATTCTTTCACTCTAATTTCTTTGGCCAGACCTGCAGGGTACCAATCCTTTATTAGTGACATAGAACCCACTCAACCTTCTTTCACTCAGGGAAAGTTTTGATGGGATCTACAACCTTACTGGAAGGAAGGAAGGAAGGAAGGAAGGAAGGAAGGAAGGAAGGAAGGAAGGAAGGAAGGAAGGAAGGAAAGAAGGAAGGAAGGAAGGAAGGAAGGAAGGAAGGAAGGAAGGAAGGAAGGAAGGAAGGAAGGAAGGAAGGAAGGAAGGAGAGGAAGGAAGGAAGGAAGGAAGGAAGGAAGGAAGGAAGGAAGGAAGGAAGGAAAGAAGGAAGGAAGGAAGGAAGGAAGGAAGGAAGGAAGGAAGGAAGGAAGGAAGGAAGGAAGGAAAAAAGGAAGGAAGGAAGGAAGGAAGGAAGGAAGGAAGGAAAGAAGGAAGGAAAGAAGGAAGGATCTTTCCAATACAATGGGAACAACAAGGACCATATTATCATGGGCACTCCACAATGGAAACTAAATACCCAATTCTTTCTCCACTTCTGGCCAATACAGGTAACATACACACTGCTCTCATTTCTCTCTGCTGCCTGATTTGGTCATGATTAACCCCAAGGTCCTTGAGCAGTGAAATGAATCCCCCTCGTTTAGAATATTCCCATCTCTAACCCCAACCTACACATTCCATGGCAAGCCCAGGACTTAAAAAAGAAAATCAGGCATATGGGCAATGGTCCAGCTGAGTAGAGAAATATCTGCTGATTTCTCCAAAACGAGGAGAGGAAAAAAAACCCTTCTCACCCCCTTGTGCTAAGGACATTCTGAACAAATACTACTTAAGGAACAATCTTAATTTTGACTGCTCCCAGAAGAGCAGTAAGCTGGCTCCAAGAACTTCATTATCCCGTGCATTAGTGCTACCCCATTTGCTCCTCCTCCCCCCAACCCACCCACTCTCTCTCCACCCCCCCACAACACAGCTGCCCTCAGTCAGAGACCAGCTGAGTTTTCTAGTCAGATGATGCAGCAGACATGTGCCCTGCCTTTTTGGACAAGGTTCGGAAATAACCAAATGTCCTCACCTTGACCCAGATCAGGTCCAGCATCAGGACCTTGACATCTGACTTACAATCCAGTAGGTCTCCTAGTCAGTAGTGGCTGCTGCCCAGGTTTGTTACAGGGATCTCAACTATTCCAAATAGATTTTGATCTTCTTGCAGATGGTGAATACTCCATGCCATGTGGCATTAAGGGCTCTGAAGCACTCCCTGCCTCTCTCCTCAGCAGTAGCAGCAAGCTGGCTGGGCAGAAGTCTTTGAAATAGGCCTGGTTATGTGGTGCTTATAAACAGTTTTGGTTCTGCAGAGGTGTGGGCCACTGAAATTCCCCCACCATCCAGGATCTCCCAAGGCCTTTATGCCTCTGTTTTTGTTGTTGTCATTGAGTCATTTCAGTCATGTCTGACTTTTTCTAACTTTATTTGGGGTTTTCTTGACAAAGATACTGTAGTGGTCTGCCATTTCCTTCTCCGGCTAATTTTTTTTTAATACAGTTGAGGAAGTGAGGCAAACAAGGTTAAGTGATTTGCCTAGGGTCACACAACTACTAAGTATCAGAGGTCTGATTTGAGCTCAAGTTCTTCTGACTCCAGGCCTTCTGCTTTATCCACTGCACCACCTAGCTGCCCTATGCGTCCATACCTGCTCCTTACAGCTGAACACAAAGTGAAAGTATTCTCATTACACTGTCAGAGCACGATGTAGCCATACCAAGAATGCTATCTGAGCATACCTACAAAATAAGATAATGGAAAGAGCATTGGTCTTTCTATAGTCAGAATACTAGGGTTCAAGTTCAAGTCACAGTTACTCCACTTACTGTCTAACCCAAGGCAAATTACATGTCTGAACTTTAGCTCCATCATCCTCACATTACTGACTTAACAGGGCTTGGAGGAAGAAAGTGTCTGGTAAAGCTTAAAGCACTGTATAAAAGTGAATTGTTATTAATAAAATGGCAGAGGGTGAAAGACAACAGAGAGACAGTGAGGAACTGATTCTTCATATGGCTGGTGGCAGATTCAGAAGAGATGTCTAAATTTATCCACCTCTGATGCATCTCAGGGAACTAAATAAAGTAGGATTCCCTGGGCAGGAGGCTACTCACATTTATCTCACTGCCAGTCATGTGGGTATTGGCAAATGTATTCAATCCAGCATCCTTCATACTGTCAATCCTCTAATCAACAGATTTTATTGAAGGATTTGGATCTTTAAAAAAAAAAGAATTTGACAATTTAGACAAGATTTTTCATGTAAAAGGACTGATATTTAAAAGTTTGGATTTTGTACAGTTTCACATAGTACAAAGCATCCTGAATTTTGGATTAGGAGATTCGGATTTGAATTCCAACTCCTAGATGTATGACCTTTGGTAAGTCACATAACCAACCTCAGTTTCCTCAGCTGTTAAATAAAGATATTACTACTTGCACTACTTACCTCATAGCCATTTAGGGGAGGAAAGCATTCTTTAAGCCTTAAAAAATGCTAAAGCAATATAAGTTCTATTTTAAAGGGGTATTTCCTAAGTAGTCTTGGAATGCCATAGTGATTTCCCTGCTATCATGAAATTTGTAGTTATAATTATTATTTCTATGTTTGATTTTTCTCCTTTGGTTCTCCAAACATGAACTTTTGATCTGTAATAAAACCAGCCTTTGATCTCCTCTCACAGGTTGAGGGATCTCTTTGACACACTTTGCCTGAATCTGTTTCCATGATGGAATATGCCCTTGCCTGGAACAAAACTTTCTTTGCTCTGTAAAGGATTTTAGCAAAAGATCCTTAGATCCCAGCCCTTCAAAAATTGGCAAGGGATGGAGGGAGGTCTGCCTATCATTTCCTCAGAAACTCAGCGATTCCATTAATCTACCCTGAGAATATGTTTCCAAAAACTGTAAACCTGAGATATGGGTAGATGTGAGCCTTTGAATGGGATATTGACCTGAGACCATTCAAAGGCACTCTGGGTTCCACTTCAGAACTAGGGTAAAGATCTAATTAAGACAAGTTACAGGAGGATATAATATGAATCCAAACAAAATCTGAATTACCAAATGCTTTAAAAGAAACAAAATTTGTTAGGGGCAGCTAGATGGTGCAGTGAATAGAGCAGCAGCCCTGGAGTCAGGAAGACCTGAGTTCAAATCTGGCCTCAGACATTTAACACAAAAACTAGCCATGTGACCTTGGGCAAGTCACTTAACCCCAATTGTCCTTCAAAAAGCAAAAAAAAAAAAATTCAGCTTGTTTGTTTGGTTTTTGCTTTCAAATGCTTGAAAGTTATCTGACCAGTTAACATTGTGTTGCCAAGTTGAAGATCTTAGGAGGACTACTTAAACAAAATATCACTCATATTTAGCATCCTGTGTACAAGTAGCTACTACCAAAGTGTTGGTTCTCTAAATTAAATTAAAATTCTGCCTATAATCTTTACACTGAATTTTCATAACGAACTCTGATTTCATTCCCTTCTTTTTCAGCAGATGACCTCATTCTCCTATTTATCCAAGGGGGAAAAAAAAAACAGGCCATCTGTATCTAGGACAGGGCAATCAGGGCTTTGCCCCAGGGCAATGAAACTCAGAAGGTGCTGACAGCATTTGCACTACTTCCACAGAATCAACTGGGCCTAGTACCTAGTGTAAGACTAATTAACTAAAATTGGAATATACAAGATAGTGTTTATTCTCCCTATCCCCACTCCACAGCTGCCTAAACCCAAATGAGCTCCTTTACATTCTAGTCCTAGCCTCTAAGGCTGAAGCTTCTCCAGGAGTGTCCTTGCGGTATCCCTGCATCTTTATCCATGGTGGCTGGTGCTTTGATATCTTTGACTCTCCTCATAGGGGTAATACCGCATAGTCTTTTCTTGCTTTCAAATGAATATGTCTTAATGAGTGGAATTTGGGATACATATTGCTTGCCCATGCACCAAAATTTCTAGCGGCAACTCCATGTATGAGCTTCTTCTCCCTTCTCTGTTCTTTAAAATCCTTCTCTATCTTTGTCTATTCTATTCTTTTCTCAGTCTCTGAAGAAGAAAAGATCCCCCTCTTAGTCCTGTCTCTTCTGTCTTTTCCAAGAGATTTCCCTATCAATCATTCCCTTCCTTTTTCATCTATTTCTCGCTTTTTATGACTTCCTTCTCTGCTGACGACAAATATGCCCAGGCTGCCCTCATCCTTAAGAAACTTCCACTTGACCCTGAGTCTTCTCAAGCTGCTCTCTGTATCTCTCCACCCTTTCACTGTCATACTCCTAGAATCAACTACTTGCTGCCTCCACTTCCTTAATACCAATTTATTTCTTATTCCCTAACAACCATGCTCCCAAATCAAACCCTCTACTGGAAACATTTTCTCTATGATTTTCAACAATCTATTAACTGCTACACCTAATGGACTTTTCTTAATTCTTGAGCTCTACTAAGTGATTTAGTAGCTTTTGACACCAGCCACACCCATCCTTCTAGATATAATTTCCTTTCAATTCTATGACTCCTCTCTTATGGTTCTTTCTACCTGTAGTCCTCCATCTTTATTATATCATTGACCATCTTCCACCCCTCAAGCACGAGTGCTCCCAAAAGCTCTGCCCTGGGTCCTTTATCTTCTTTTCTACACTCCTTTCCTTGGTCATCTCATCTGCTCCTTGATTCAATGATCATCTTTGTGCAGATGACTCCCAGATCTATACATTCAGCCCGAATCTCTCTCCTGGACTCCAATCATGTCACCAGCTACCTGCTGGACATCTTTATCTGTATGTCTTGTCATCACAGACTCGACATGCCTAAAACAGAACTTGTTCTTTCCCCTTAAACACAACCTTTCTCCAAATGCCCCCATTTCTATTGAGAATTCTATCATTTTACATTCACCTTCTGGACAATATTAAAATCATCCTTGACCCTTTACTCTCCCTCAACCCCTCATATCAAATCAGTTGCCAGGTCCCAGCTACCTTCACAATATCTCTCACATCTGTCCTTTTCTCTCTATTTACGTGGCCATTACCTCATCTCAGGCTCTCATCATATCTCTCCTGTGCTATTGCCAGTCTATCAAAAACTTTCAGAGTGGCTCCCCACTAATACTAGGATGAACTAGCAGCCTGGCATCTAAGGTCTTCCTCAAATTGGCTTCAACTTACCTTTCAAGATTGAATTCATCTTCCTTACTCTTCCTCTCATATACTATTTATTGTATGAAAGTTATTCCCTAAATTCATCATCCACCTCCCATCACTATGCATTTGCACAAACTATCCCCCAATACCTAAAATTTATGCCATCCTATTCTCTGCTTCTTAGGATTGTTATGTTCCTTCACATCTCAGCTCAGATGCCAGCTCCTCCATAAAACCTTCTCTGATCCTCACAATAATTTCTTCTCTTTCCTCTTCAGATCACCCTAGATTTACTTATTTGTGTGTGTGCATACATGTTGTGTCTCCTCCCTCCCTGATAGAACATAAGCTCCTTAAGGGGAAGGACTGTTTCCTTTTTTTTGTTTTTGTATACCTAATAACTAACATAGTGTCTTGAACATCATAACTGAATAGTTATTGAGATGTTGTACTGAAGAGCACAAGGGTAAAGTCCAACCCAGTCCCTGCTAATAATATTCCAAACATTCTTTTTCATAAATTCACCAAAAGGACTTCATCATTCTGTTTCCACATACGATTTATCACAACACAGGACAATCATCCTAGAGCTGGAAGGAAATTAGCTTGGGACTAAAAGACCAACTTGTACTATTGGCAGCCCAAAATTTACATAAAGATAGAAAATTTCTGCACCTCAGCCATGATTCTGCTCTTCCTCAAGCCAAGGCCATTCAGCTGAGCTAGATACCCTGCTACTTCAAAGGGATGCAGTAACAGAGGGGTAGGATCCAGCTCAGAATCCTTTCTCTTCATACCACCCTGCCCAACCCCAACACTGTGCCTGAGATGGCAATTGCTACCATAGTGAAGTTCTTGAAAATTAAAGTTAACTGAAAGTAAATACTGCCCCATGTCCCAGCCCCCTGATCTTAAAACCAAAGCAATTGCTAATTATTAGAGAGACTAAGAGATGCTGTCTCACCCCAAAAATGGGTACAGATCTCCAGAGACAGGGAGTTAATATGATTGCAATCAGGTGGGGCAGACATTAATCAATTGACAATGATTTACTGAATTACTACTGCCTACTCAGCCCCATTCTCAGTGCTGTAGGGAAGACAGAGAAGGTGATAGGCTCCCAGTCCTCAAGGAATTCCCAGTCTTAATGGAGAATGGAGGTTCACACACAACAAACCATTATCAAACCATAAAAGTCAGAGTGCTATCAGACACTCAATCCACTGGATTTCCTGACAAGCACACTCTGGGGCAGATAATAACTGCAAAGTGTAAGGCTGGATTGTGTCCTAGGGCAATTTGGTAAGCAAAAGGTTATTGGCCAACAATCCCACTGGGTTTCTGAAGAAAACACTTAACATAGCAAGTGTCCCAAGGCTGGTTGGCTCACCTTGGCATGCTGGTTGATTCCTCCCTCCACAGGGAGGCCCCCAAGGGACTCCCAGTTCTCTGAAAGCGAGGCAGTCAGCCATGAACACATTGCTCACAAAACCTACTGGCAGGCCCGGTCTCCATTCATGCAGAATATTGTCCTTAATAAATATTTATAGGTCACACTACAAGGCTGGAGCCAACCAACCCAGAGACGTTCCCTTATCCCTGATACACTAGAATTGAGTAAGCGGCAAACCTCATGAACAGCTACAATTCCACACTGCCCCTCCTTGTTTCTATCCCTTCCCACCACAAAAAAGGTAGGTTTCCTTCCCCTCCTCTGTATGAAACCTGGACTTAATTGAGGATGTAGCTATTTATTTTGTTCCCTCACTGGGCCCAAACCATGAAATATTTATTTCTCTCATCACGCCTCTGTGCTCTAACAGGCTAAAAAAACCCGATTCCCCATGGGCCCAGAGAGTAAATTGTTAGTCAATAAACCCAAATAAGGAAATGCACAAATAAAATTGGAAGCCAAGGCTTGCCTCAAACAGAACCAGAAACCTGATTCAGCAGAAGGGCAGAACAAGGAAGCATCATAAAAGATTTACTGTGCTCACTCAGCAATGTCCTCCACCCTCTGATTGGGGTGCTTTAACCACCATGCCAAGTACAGTGCAAACTTAGTGGGGTTTTATGGCTGGATGGAATTTACATTAATTCCTTTGGGCCTAGAAGCCCAGTCCAGGCTGACAGGGGCAAACTCATCATAAATATTCAAAAAAAATTTTTTTTACATTTTGTATGTGTGTGTACAAAGAGAGAGGCTCCCAGAAAATGCAAAGCAGAGGAAACAAAGCTGAAATTCCTATTCATTGGCTTTGATTAACATGTCCAGCCTCTTACCTCCATTGTCTTTCTCACTCATTAGGAATGAATTCAGTTGTTATGTGGGGGGATGGAAGGGGAAGAGAGGAAAGAGAAGGAAATATTTTAAAACAGTGACTATACTCAGCCATTTCATTTTTTTATGCCAAAGTAAATGGAGGGCAGGAGGAAAAGGTATAGTCTCATTGTGTTTGGTATAGATTTTCCATTAGATACATTTCTGCACTTAATTTTTTGAAAGAAGGCATTCAATTCCCTACCACCACCAAGAGTTAAATTGAATTAGAATTCCAGTAGACTACAACCTCCAAGAGAGCAAGCATTCTGTTATCTTTGTGGCCCCCAAGACTAACCTAGTGACTCTCACATGTAGTAGGTACTTAATAAATGTTTGTCACATTGCATTTCATTGAATGAAATGGAAAATGAATGTTAGAGGTCATTAAGTAATGTGAGGGATAATTTGCAGTGAAGTTTCTCCATTCTGAAAAATCAAATCTAGAGTGGCTTCAGCATCCACTAGGCCTAAGTTTAGAAGTCACTTGACCTTGCAGGAATGTGGGACTTAGAGCAATGGAGACACTTCCCAGTGCCACCTCAGCACAAGACAAGCCAAATAAGGACAGAAGTGCTTTCTCAAATGTACATTGAGTGATCTACTGTTTCCTTGTTCTGGTACTTGGGGTAGATGGCCTTGTTTAGATTGTACACCTAACTTCCAGCCAATGGAAGAAAAGGGTCAGGAGGGCCGTGAGGGAGAATTCTGATTTAGGGCTCACTCAGCAATGTCCTCCACCCTCTGATTGGGGTGCTTTAACCACCATGCCAAGTACAGTGCAAACTTAGTGGGGTTTTATGGCTGGATGGAATTTACCTTTATTCTGTAAATTGCTTCTCCTCCCTGACCATCTGTCAGGAGGGGGGCCCTTTCTTGAGATCATAGTAAACCATTCTTTTCTGCTTCCTACCTTGAGAAACCTCTGAGTATTATTTGGGTAAGGATTTCATAGCACACAGTTTTTGGGGTACACACATTAAGGTAATTAAATAAGATGTATGATAGAAAGAGCCCTGAATTTGAAGTTAGGGGCTCAGGACTAAAAACCTGGCTCAGCTACTTCCTAGTTCACTAGTAAACTTAGGGACTTGTCCTCTCTGGGCTTCAGTCTCCTTAGGTCTGCAAAATGACTGAATTAATTCAATAAAACCCAACTAATTCTTTCACCAGATGGACTATTTTTTAAGACAAGAGAAAAAGGGAAGATTCATTTCAAAGCAATTCAACAATCATTTTAGCCCCTATTCTGTTTAAGGTACTGTGCTAGTTGGTAGGAATCAATAAACATTTGTTATGTGCCAAGTGCTGTGTTATGCTTGAACATAAAGGCCTCAGACACACACTAGCTGTGTGACCCTGGTCAAGTCACTTCACCCTGTTTGCCTCAGTTTTCTCATCTATGAAATGAGCTGGAGAAGAAAATGGCAAATTTCTCCAGTATCTTTGCCAAGAAAACCCCAAAATGGGTCACATTTGAGTCAGACATGACTGAACAACAACAATACAAAGAGAAAAATAGTTGTTGTATGCAAGGAGCTTACATTCAACTGAATGAAGTCTGAGGTCCCTTCCATCTATAAATTCTATAACCCAATGATCCTAAAGTGCTTGGAATGGAGTTAGAGAAGGCAAAATTTTAACTCTAAGGGAGCAGAGCCAAAGTAGAGTTCCTTTCAATATAGAGTTCAGTAATAGAATGAATAATGGCAGTAGCTTGAAAGAAGGATTAGAAGCCCAGTGTAAGGGTTA
Organism: Gymnobelideus leadbeateri; assembly: GCA_011680675.1. Lineage (NCBI taxonomy): Eukaryota > Metazoa > Chordata > Mammalia > Diprotodontia > Petauridae > Gymnobelideus > Gymnobelideus leadbeateri. The sequence goes on from WOXC01003497.1 coordinate 222,872, forward strand.
GACTTAGAAGAGTAGAAGGTGAATCTACTACCTTGAAGTCAGCTAAAAACAAATGTTGGTGCTGGTGCCTATTAGAAAAAAAATTATGACAAGATTTAGAGCTAGAGTCTTAGAAAGTATCTAGCTTACCTCCATTTTACAAATGGAGAAACTGAGTTCTTAAGACATAAAGCAAATTATTCAAGGTCACATAAGCAGAAAATAGCCAAGTCAGCTTTAGAATTCAGGTTCTCTGACTCCAGATCCAGTACTCTTTATGCTAGACCAAAATGTCTCCCATCACCTAAGACTGAAAGTGGACCAAGCAGGACACAGCACAGTAAAGAGGAAAAAACATTGAAGTGGGATCTTTCATATTGGAGCATTTGTTGGATCGTGGACACAGCAAAACTATTGAATTGAGTCCCAGCTGCAACACTTACAAGCAGTGCTACCTTGGAGGAGCCACTTAATCTTTCAATGATTCAGTTTCCTCATCAGTAAAATAAGACCTAAGAATATTTGCACTGTCTACCTCACAGGGTTGTCAGGAGGCAGGTGCTTTGCAATTCTCAAAGGGTTATAGAAACATGTTTTCTGTTTGTTTGTGTTCTGGTTTTGCCACATCATATAGGACACTTGGGCAAATTAGCAAATTTAATTCAGTTGAGCAAACATTTGTTAACCTCTCTGAGACTTAGTTTCCTCGTCCCTAAAACAGATAAAATAAAACTTGCACTGCCCATATCAAAGCACTATGGTAAGATCAAATAAGCTAATAGTATCTATAAAGTAGGCAGCTAGGTCATGCCTAGCACCAGGCTGCAGTCAAGAAGACCTGGGTTCAAATCTGGCCTGATACTTACTAGCTGTGTGACCCTGGGTAAGTCACTTAACCCTATTTGCCTCAGTTTGCTCATCTGTAAAATGAGCTGCAGTGGCAAAACCACTCTGGTATCTTTGCCAAGATACAGCCCAAAAGGGTCTAAAGAGTCAGATGGGGGAAGAAAATAACTAAACAACAATCCACAAAGTGCTTTGTCAGCCTCGGAGCACTCTATAAATGTAAGCTATTGTTATTTGTATTATCCAAATAGCTATAGCGGAATGCAGCTTGCTGAGAGATTATCAGAAAGCATTCACTAAGGTTATATGTAGATCTGAGCAGGTGAATGAGGGAAAACCTGGCTCACTCGGTCTTCATAGTGACTTTGTTAAGAGAAAGGGGGGCAGGGAGAATGAAAAATTGAAATTCTGTTGTCAAGTAACATCACGCTTTAATTTCATGCCACATTATGGCAATCTGGTCGGCAGAGCACTCCCAGAGAGTGAGTGAGGCCTGCACGTTATAGCTTTTGCTGGCAGCCCCACAGGCCCTAGAGACCAAGAGCCCTCCACTAATTGTAAACCCGATTAAATAGCAGTGTGAAGAAGTTGGATTAATTCAATCTATCTCCAAGCATCAGGACCAGCGACCAGACATGGTCAAAGCTGCACATCTTCCCAGACTCCAATCCTTTGTTCTTTGGACTTAAAAGGGAAAGGGGAGACTGAAGGGGGAGGGACTGGGAAGCACAATGGGAAAATTACAAAATTATGAAATATGAGAAACAATTTCATTTTCCTTTCTTAAGAAATGAACCTTCCATCTTAAAAAAAAAAAAAAGCATAAAAATGATCATTTCAATTAGCATCTTTCTGCACTTGCCCAGGCAAATTACCATATTAATAAACTTCTGATAGACTTTCGGAGGCTGCTTAGCTGAGGGCTTGTGATCAAGCTAAATTCATGGTCTCTTGGACAGGAGGGATTTAGACTTGATTAATTTTAGTTGCTCTAGTTTAAGTGAAAATGTCGATCTGGTTTCATGTGTGTGCTATATGTCTGCACCAGGGTGAGTGTAAACCAAGGAAGCAGACAGTGAAAAACCAGAACCCTCCACCCCTCTATGTTAGTTTGCCTGATGGCCTTTTATAAAATACAGAGCTGCCATGACCCTGTCACTTGCCTCTTCACCTATTCCATGCCAGGCTTTAATCATAAATGTTGGCACAGATTTCTGTTGATGCCGCTGTGACTCATTCCTCCTGCTTGGATAACAAAAATAATGTAAAAATAGTTCACATTTATATGGCAATTTGAGGTTTTCAAAGCAATTTGCATGCATTACCTCATTTGATCCTCACAACACTGATCAGCAGCTTGTCAAGGGAATAGAAAGCCCACCTTGAGTCAGTATGACCAGGGTTAAGGTTTTGAATCTGACATCGATGGGCTCAGAGCAAGTCACAACTTTTCAGTGATCCAGGTGATTTTGTAAGACACTCATAGAACATTCACCAATCTACAAGCATTATTGGAGGGAGTTCCCTCACTGAAGAGCTCATTGAATCACAGGTCCAGAACCATTTTTTTTAAATCCCTAGAACCACACTGAGAGATAGGGGCTGTTACTATGTCCACTTTACAAATAGAAAAATTGAGACAAGGAGTATTTAAGTGACTTCTTATGGGTCACACAACTAGAAAGCATCTAAGGTAAGATTCAGCATTCTATCCACCATATAATACTAACTTCCATTTCCTTAGCACTTCAAGGTTTATGAAATATTCACAACATGTCTAGGAGGAAGATAGTGCAAGCATTCATTATCCTGGTTTAGAGACAAGGAAACCAAATGACTTGCCCAAAATCACACAGCTAGTGTCAGGGCCAGATCTTAAATTTAGGTCTTCTGACTCCAAAATCAATTAAACAAAGTGTCAAAGACAGCATCTCCACCCTAGACTTATTGCAGCCCTTTGGGAAACACTTTCATTCTTACTTCCCACTCTATATAATATATAACTCTATAAAGTTACACAACTTTATAGAGTCTTCATCCATTGTCTAACAGTGGTTCCTACCAAGCCCTTGTAGTTGTCTTGCAGAGACTATTCTGAACGGCTTCATAGATTCCTGGGAACATAGGATTTATAATACAGAGGAGTCATAAATTGTTCAGGCTAGGAGAAACCTTGGAGATCATCTAGTATAATTCAATCATTTTATAGATGAGGAAACTAAATTCAAGAAAGTAAAAGTAATTAACCTTACATACACACATACTCTCTCTCTCTCTCTCTCTCTCTCTCTCTCTCTCTCTCTCTCCCTCTCTCTCTCTCTCTTTCAGTGGTTCTTTTCACTATACAATGTACAAAAAGGTTTGAGATAAATGAAGGGATAACAAACCTATATAGGTCATTGAGAAAATTTTTTCATGCTCTTCACAGAGTAGGCTCCCCTTTTCTATATCACAATAGCCATGGGACTCTCCTCGGGGGCGGAGTCAAGATGGCAGAGTAGAAACTGCACTTCCGAGGAGCTCCAACCCACACCACTTCAAAATCATATAAAAGGGGGAATCTGAATGACCTCCGGAGCTCCAGCACCCACAAAATGACAAAGAGAAGCTAACCTTTCTCTGAGGACAGACCCACAGCCCAGCAGGGAGTGGCCAGCACAGCACTCTGGGAGCCACCAGCACAGTGCTCTGTGAGCTGCCAGCACAGTGCTCTAGGAGCCAAGCCCAGGCCCTCGTGAGTTGTGGTTTTAGCCCGAGGGTAGCCAGACCAGCAGCCGGGTGGGGTGGAGGGACCCCAGAACACCAGCAGCTGTGGCATTTCCAGAATTATCAACACACAGATGCCTAGGACAAAGCAAGAGGTTAGTGCCCTATGGACTTTGGGACTGGTTGGAAGAATGTGTCGGCTTCTTTCCCCTGGGGGCAAGAAGCTGCTGAGGAGCAGGCGCAGCTTGTGCCATGTTGCCGATTTGCAGCTTCTGCTCTTGGCCTTCGAACTGTAGGGGGATCTGGCAATCACTCTGAGGGGTAAGCACTCTTGCTTTACCCTTCTTGAATCTGGATTGCAGTCTGGGGTGGAGGTCTTTGGGTGTGTGACCAGCTTGCCAGAGTGTGTGGAGGCTTCACAGAGGCAACCCAACTAATACCTCCAGAAGGTGAGAAAACCCCGTTTGAGATGGAAGTTCCCCTGGCTGGTGGCAAAGTCCTACTGTGGCAACAAGCCCAAAAGTCAAGTAATTGAGTGGCAACATGCCAAGGCAAAGGAAACAAAATAAGCAGAAAAATGCAACATTAGACTCCTATTTGGGGGGCAAAGAGGATCAAAGCATGGAACAGGAGGAGGACTGTGAGATCAGAAATCCTACACCAAAAGCTCCAAATGAAAATACGAGCTGGTTACAGGCCACAGAGGACCTTAAGAAGCAGATAAGAGAAGTGGGGGGAAAATTGGGAAGAGAAATGAGAAAGATGCAAGAAAAGTATGAAATGACAATCAACAGCCTAACCGAGGAAAATAACACCTTAAAAAATAGACTAACTCAAATGGCAAAAGAGGCTCAAAAAGGCAATGAGGAGAAGAATGCCTTAAAAAGCCAAATTTGCCAGATGGAAAAAGAATCTCAAAAGCTCACTGAAGAGATTCATTCCTTCAGAATTAGACTGGAGCAAATGGAAGCTAGTGACTTTATGAGAAATCAAGACGCTGTTAAGCAGATCCAAACAAATGAAAGAATAGAATGCAATGTGAAATATCTCATGGGAAAAACCACTGACCTGGAAAATAGATCTAGGAGAGACAATCTAAAAATTATTGGATTATCTGAAAGCCATGATCAAAGAAAGAACCTAGAAACCATCCTTCAAGAAATTCTCAAGGAAAATTGCCCTAATGTTTTAGACCCAGAGGGCAAAATAGAGGTTGAAAGAATCCACATATCACCTCCTGAAAAAGATCCCCAAAAGAAAACTCCTAGGAATATTGTAGCCAGATCCCAGAATTCCCAGATCAAGGAGAGAATATTACAAGCAGCCAGGAAGAAACAATTTCAATATTGTGGAAACACAATCAAGATAACGCAGAATCGGGGGCGGAGCCAAGATGGCGGAGTAGAAACAGCTCGTCCAAGCCTCTCTGCCCCCAGATTCTCCACAAACTATGTAAAAAAGGACTCTGAAAATCTTCTGGAGCCCCAGCACCCACAGAACGACACAGAGAAGCTAACCTCCCGCTGAGGACAGCCCAGCACCCTGCAAGAAGGACCAGCGCAGTGGTCTGGGAGCCGGCAGCGCGCAGAGCACAGGAGCCGAGCCGAGCCCAGGTCCACGTGAGCCGAGGTTTTAGCCCCAGGGCGGCAGGGCCAGCAGCCGGCTGGAGGAACCCCAGAACACCAGGAACTGTGGAGACGCCAGAATTATCAACATAGACTTGCCTAGGACAAAGTAAGAGGTTAGTGTCCTATGGACTTTGGGACCTGTATTTGGGGAATGCGTCAGCTCCCTCCCCTGGGGGCTAGAAGCTTCTGAGGAGACACGCCATTTTGTAGTTTTCAGAGGCATTTCCGGCTCCCAGCCTACAAATCGTGGGGAGATCCAGCGATCAGTCTTGGGGGGTAATCGCTCTTGCTTTAACCTCCCTGGATCTGGATTGTGATCTAGGGTGGAAGTTGTGGGTGGGTTTACAGCTTGCCAGAAACGGAAGTTGCCCCCACACGTTCGGGACGAAAATTCCTCTATCTGGCCTTAAAGCCATAGTGTGGCAACAAGCCCAAAAGTCAAGCAATTACGTGGCAACATGCCAAGGTAAAGGAAACAGAAAAATGCAACCCTAGACTCCTATTTTGGGGGCATAGAGCGGGAAAAGGACTGTGAGGTCAGAAGTCCTGCTCCAAAAGCCCCAGGGGAAAACATGAGCGGGTTGCAGGCCATAGAGGACCTTAAGAAGGACTTTAAAAATCAAATAAGAGAAGTGGAGGAAAAATTGGAAAGAGAAATGAGAAGGATGCAGGAAAAGTATGAAATGAGGGTCAACAGCCTGACTGAGGAAAACAACACCTTAAAAAATAGACTAACTCAAATGGCAAAGGAGGCCCAAAAGGGCAATGAGGAGAAGAATGCCTTAAAAAGTCGAATTTGCCAGATGGAAAAAGAATCTCAAAAGTTCACTGAGGAGATCCATTCCTTCAGAGTTAGACTGGAGCAAATGGAAGCTAATGACTTTATGAGAAATCAAGATGCTGTTAAGCAGATCCAAACAAATGAAAGATTAGAAGGCAATGTGAAATATCTCATGGGAAAAACCACTGACCTGGAAAATAGATCCAGGAGAGACAATTTAAAAATTATTGGACTACCTGAAAGCCATGATCAAGGAAAGAACCTAGAAATCACCCTTCAAGAAATTCTCAAGGAAAACTGCCCTGATGTTTTAGATCCAGAGGGCAAAATAGAGGTTGAAAGAATCCACCGATCACCTCCTGAAAAAGATCCCAAAAAGAAAACTCCCAGGAATATTATAGCCAGGTTCCAGAATCCCCAGATCAAGGAGAAAATACTACAAGCGGCCAGGAAGAAACAATTTCAATATTGTGGAAACACAATCAGAATAGCCCAGGACCTGGCGGCTTCTACACTGAGGGATTGAAGGGCATGGAATATGATATTCCAGAGGGCAAAAGAACTGGGAATGAACCCAAGGGTCACCTACCAGCAAAACTGAGTATTTTGTTTCAGGGGAAAATATGGTCATTCAGTGGAATAGAGGACTTTCAAGCATTCTTGAGAAAAAACCAGAGTTGAATAGAAAATTTGGCATCCAGATTGCAAGAAGTAAGAGATGCCTGAGAAGGTAATCAGGGAAAAGAAATCAAAGGAACTTATCAAAGTTGAACTATTTACATTCCTATATGGAAAAGTATATCTGTGACTGATGATATCTTTCTCACTGTGAAAATAATGGAAGAAGTGGGTGTGGTCATATGAATACATATGTGAATGTGTGTGTATATGGTTACAGTTATATATGGATAGAGGGCATAGGTTGATTTTGTTGGGAAGGGAGAGTATTTAAGGGATGAAATTATGAGGTGAGAGAGGAAAGTGGCAAGAGGAGATGGGGAGAGACATGGTAGGGTAAACTATCTCATGTAGGGGAAGTGGTTGCAAAGGAGGGGGAGAATAAGGAAGGCTAAAAAGGCAAAACCACATTCACATTGAATTTGGTTCAGGGAGAAAATGACATACATACTAAATGGGACATCTCAACCTGCAGCAGGATAGGGGGAAGGGGGATGAGAGGAGGGATGATGGATGGGAGGGCATACTTGGGGTGAGGGGAGGTTGGAAGTACCCACTATAGAAGAGGGACAGGATCATGTAGGGAATGGACCAGGTGGGGGGTGGGATGAGTGGGAGGGAATTATAAGCAGCCTTGTACAATATATCTACCATGATAATGTTTTGCATAGCTAGACATGTACAACATATACTGAATTACTTATATCCCAAGAAGGAATGGGTGACAAGGGAGGAAGGAAATGGATCTGAAATTCGAGGTCGTAACATTAAAGGTTTCAAATATATATATAAATACTATTATTAATACTCTTTTGCCTATAATTGGGAGATAAGATGTGCAGGCATTGGGATACAAAGATTCATCTTCCTCTAATGGAAAAGTCGATGGGGGTATGGGAGAAGGTATGGGAGGGAGCAGATTGGAGGAAGCGATATCTTGTGGGACTGCTATTCTGGGAGGTTGGGTAGGGGAATAATGAGGGGAAAATGATTGTAAGTCAGAATGTGGCGGAAATGAATGATGTAAAACAGAAGTTAATAAAGTTTTGTTTAAAAAAAAATAG
>WOXC01003498.1:0-41813 GCA_011680675.1 Gymnobelideus leadbeateri
GATGTTTTAGACCCAGTGAGGGAAATAGAGGTTGAAAGAATCTACAGATCACCTCCTAAAAAAGATCCCAAAAAGAAAACTCCTAGGAAAAAATATATCTCATTTGATCCTCACAACAGAGTAGGTACTATTATTCTATTTTACAGGAAAAAAGACATTAAGTGACTTGCCCAGGGTTACACAGCTGGAAAGTATCCAAGGCCAAATTTGAACTGAGGTCTTCCTGACTGCAGACCTATATTTCTGCTCACTGTGTCACCTAGCTGCTTCTAGAGCAGTGAGAGATTTACTCAGGCTCAAACAATTAGTATGTGTAGAGGACACACTAGAAGTTAGGTCTCCCTGGCTTCAAAGTCAGCTTTCTCTCTACTAGACCATACTAAATCTTTTACACAATAGGAACTTAATAAATGCTTTTTATTTGTCTAATGCCATACTCACCAGGGAAGCTAGGTGGCATAGTGGATAAAATTCTGGGCCTGGAATCAGGAAGACTCATTTTCCTGAGTTCAATCTGGCCTCAGAAAATTACTAGCTGTGTCACCCTGGGCAAGTCACTTAACTCTATTTATCTCAGTTACTCATCTGTAAAATGAGCTGGAGATGGAAATGGCAAGCCAGACAAGTATTTTTGCAAGATAATCCCCAAAAGGGGTCACAAAGAATCAGACATGACTGAAATGACTGAATAACAACATACTCATAGTTTGAATAACAGACATTCTTCATCTATTTAATGTTTTCTGACTACATACATTAAAAATGTAGAAAAAATGTAAGAGTTTTTATAGAATCAGTTTTAGTCATGATTGCTCCTAACCCCCATTTACTAATGAAAAGTAAGAGGTGGGGAGATGAGGTTAGAGAAAAGTATGTTGGTGAATTTGGGGGTAGGTCAAGAAGTGGGTCTGTGAGCACCCCATTACACCCTTAGCTTTCTACTCTCCATTCTCTAGGTCAAGGGTCTGTAATCTTCCCAAGAGGCATTCCCAGGTTCTATCAGTGCTGATATGGGTAACTAAGAACCACCATTTTCAGGAGGTAAGAATTAAAACTTAAAACCTAGAAAGTAACAGAATTAAAAGGTTCTTATTTACTCTGTTTTCACCACTGAGCGTAACCCTCTCTACCTTGCACAGTTGCTACTCAATAAATATTTATTGAAGTTTGTTTTTTTTCTTAAAATGTATATGAATTAGATTTGCAGGGAACGGATACTTACAAGTGCCAAGAAGCTGAGCATGATCTCCAACCCTAGGCTACTGACCTCTGCAAGAGGTCTGTCAATTTTCCTTAGTTCTTCTTCATTAATATCTACATGGATTTCTAGAATAAAAACCCTAATTCCTATAACCTTAACATTCCCTTGGAAACAGTGTTCCATAAATCTATGAGTTAATTAACAATGAGCCAAGCACCTTACCCTCCAGGTTAGTGGTGTCAAACTCAAATAGAAATGATGGCTCCTAAATCGTACACAAAGATCTCTATGGGTCTCATATTAGCTTGGAGAACCACATGTTAACATTTTATCTATTTCACTGGATTTTGTTAAATATTTGCCAATTATATTTCAATCCGTTTCAGGATATACTCAGAAGAGCACATGTTTAACATCTCTTTTGTGGGTGATACTTATGAACATGTTAAAGTATGCCTATTCTTTGTTTTATTTTTATACAAACTAAATTCTAGTTTTACTTCATTTCTACCCCCCCAACCCCTATATTTAACTAAGTCGTCTATTTTGGGGACAGTTACATGGCACAGTAAAAGAGCACAGGGCCTGAAGTTAAGAGGACTCATCTTTCTGAGTTCAAATCTGGCCTCTGACACTTACTAATTGTGTGACCCTGGGCAAGTCACTAAACCCTATTTGCCTCAGATTCCTCATCAGGTAAAATGAGCTGGAGAAGGACGTGGCAAACCATGCCAGTATCTTTACCAAGAAACCACCAAAAGGAATCACAAAGAATTAGACATGACTGAAACAATTGAACAACAACAACAAAGCTAATTTTTCTTCCCTTTGAATTACACTTAATTTTATTTCACCATAACTTTATGAGACAAGATAAACCCTTTATTAACAATATGGGACTAAGATTCAACTATAGCCACTGACCCTTACTACCTGCATGACCTTAGGTAAGTCATTTAACTTGCACAGACCTTAGATTTCTCATCTGTAAAATAAGACTCAACCTCTGTTTTATCACTCTTCTAGTCCACATGTTCTAAAGATACTGTAAGTAACATAAACAAGTTCTATTAAACACTCAGTTTCTTAGTAGGGATTATTAATAGGGATAAGTTTATCAATGAGACCTGTGATTTCATTAGATTAGATTAGTTCTCAGATCAAGAAGCCTCTTCTGCTAATGCAAGTTGGCACCTTTTCTATAACTTAATGGATTCATTTGCCTAGCTGACTAGAATACTGAGATATTAAGTGACTAGTCCAGGGTCACACAGACAATATTTGTCAGAGGTAGGCCTTGAATCCACATGTTTCTGACTCTGAAGCCACTTATCTCTTCATTACTCCATAACACTTCTAATAAGAGATATTAATACAGTTCTTACAGAGTTTCAACTAGAATATCACATTTAAAATGATTCTCTCTTTTTTTTTTTAATCTGGCTATGCTGTAGAACCACAGAAGCACAGATTTTTGACAGATAAAGAAATTGCCAAAAAGCATCTTAGAACAGGAAAAATAGTGCTGGAGTTTGAAAAGAAAGACCCAGGCTTGAGTCCTCCCTCTCACACTTATCAGCTCCTCTCTGGGACAGTTTCCTTATCTATTAAATGGACACAACAGCAAGAACTGTAGCACACCTACACATTTTGTGAGGAACAAACAAGATAACATAAAAAAAAGTGCTTTGCAAACCTTAAAACATTGTAAAACTTTTGTTTTTGTATTCCTAGCACCAAGCACAGTGCCTCTCATACAGCAAGTATTTAGAAAATACTTACTGGATTGAAATATCGAATTATTACTATTTTTAGTCCCTACCATTCATTTTACAGATGAGGAAACTGAGGCCCATAATAAAAAACTGACTTCCCAAAATCATATAGTGAGCTAAGGAAGTTACTGCTGCTACAGAGGCTGTTATCAGTACAGTACCAGGAAGGGGTTAGTAAAGTATATACTTTATTTCAAAAATGAAAAGAGACTGGCATAGTAAAAACCTTGGCTAAATGTAACATTTGAGGAATGGGTAATTGCAGTTAACTCTTCTCACAAGCCCTTTTTGTACCAATCCTTATTTTTGAAAAACCTTTCTAAAATGAATTAGTCCACGTGTTTGTCTCATTAAGTAAAGCATATGCAGAAAACAGAATTATTCCTTGGTGATTAGGAATCTTGCAAGGTTTCGGGGATAACATTTGGAATGTTACTTTTCATAGCACTGTACTGAAAATGCTGGAATTCCGAGAGTGGTAAACACAGGATGGGCCCCAGGAAGTTGCTTTTTAAAAACTTAAAAGCCCTGATATCTTCTTTTTTTTTTTTAAGGCAGTAGAAGGAGGGGGAAGAGAAAAGCTTTTGCTTCTAAAAGTCAAGTGCAGAAAAAAACTAAATCTGGCTCACTGAGGTTTTATTAGTTTCCTATAAACCCCACATGTTTTTATAGCAATAGTAATCATTCTTTTAAAATCTACTTTTTCCCCATGAATTTTCCCTTTTACTAAAACAAATAAGGTTCAAGAGAAATCCTTAGAAAGTTGAAGACAAATTCCTAAGTGGAGAAAAAAAATCCACAATATTTCAGAATCTTTTAGGCATACCACAAGTAAAATATCATTATCATATCATAGGTTAAAAAAAGGTATAACTAGATAGCATTGGTCTGAAAAGATATCAGTGGAAAGTGTAAGCTTAAAATGAGGCCAAGAGGATGACACGGCTTAGGCTACATTAAGAGAGGAAAAGTATGTAGGACTAGGGTGAAAATCATGCCATTTCTCTGGACAGAAAACATCTGGAATATTGTGTTTAGGTGTCACCAATTTACAAGAGAGTCATTGCCTGGAACAGATTCAGAGTAAAACCACTATGCCGGGTGAGGATCAAGAGAAGAAAATAGGGATATTTACCCTCCAGAAGAAAGGAATATAATTGAACCTGAGTTATCTGAAGCACCATCATGTGAAAGACAACTTTAAACTTGTTCTGATTAGTCGAAAAGGGTAGAATTAAAGGCAACAGGTGAAAGATGTGGTAAGGCAGATTTCAGCATGAAATAAGGAAATACTTTCTAACAATTAGAAATGTCCAACAATGGAATGGGTTGCCTTGATAGGTAGTGGGCTCCTATTTTTTGGAGGCCCTTGAGCAAACCTGGATGGCTATACTGTAAATCAGATTCTTGTTCAGGTTTAATTAACTAAATGGCCTCTGGGGTACCTAAGACCATGATTTCCCCAAACTCTTTGGGCCCAGGGTTGAGGGGAGGTGGAAAGGGGAGGGAGAAGTAGGTTAAAAAAAAGTTAACATATTCTCTTTGTGCCTAAGACACTTGGTGGATTAAGGGCTAATTTCTCTAGAAAAAAAGACTATAAAAGAAGTTTGATCCTCCTTTCTCCTTTATATATATAGAAACTATTTTTTAGCAGGATATAACTTAAAAGTTTTCAAAAATGAAGGAGAAAAATTTACTTTTGAAAAGTTCTCAGGTTGCTTTTGTGAAGGTGATGAAGTCTTTTACTTTAAACTCACATAGAACCTACTGATACCTTTTAAATATTCTCTATAAAGTTGGTAGTTCATTTTCTACATACACCACAATATTCCTTGTTATCACTGTTAACAAACTTTTCCACTTTTAAAGGTCAGTGCTTTCCAAAAATTATTTTTATGTAAAATGGGATGAAAGCATTTTATATCTAAGTCACTGTTCTCTGCTTTTCTTTTGGTGTTGTTTTTATCTCATAGAAATATTACATTTTTCCCCCATTTCTATCTCTTTTGGAAAGACAAACATACAAATGTGCCAGTTCCTCCAGGCTTGAAAGTTATTTAAGAAGAATGACATACATCAGATATAGCAGGATATTCTCTCTAAATGTTGATGGCACCTTGAAATTTTTCCACTGAAACTCAAAAGCCTCTAACTTTAAAACTCTCCTCTACATGAACGTAAAGCACCAAACATTTCCTTTCACTTTGGCCATCTGTCAGCTGAAAAACTCCACATAACTATTCTGTGGAATTCTCTAAGCTATGTGGTGCCAATATTTTATTTATCTTTGTCAGGTGACTCATAAATAGTGAGTTAAGTATTAAAATCATTCTCATGTTTACAGACACAGATATCCAAAAGGAACTTGGGAAAATCCCATGGATTTGACGATAATGCATTACTTCACACCACAGCTAAGACTAGGGTTTCAGGACTATGGCTGATGTGTGGATGAAGCACATCTTTTAGTATTAGCTGGTTAACTGCACCGTGTCTCATGGAATGTTTGCCTTTTTTCCTATCAAAGTCCTAATGAGGGAAAAAAAAAACCCAAGGCCTTAAACATGTCTGAAGAAATGCTACAGGATTCACTCAATCTGGAAAGCCACCATCCATCCACCTTTCAGTCTTTCAAGCACATACCTCTCACAGAAATGTTTTCAGTGCAGCAGTCTACAGAGGTGGTTATAACACCAGCACGATGGGACAACAAATCTCATGATGATTTTGCCTTTTTCCCCCCAGCCTCTGTTTGTTTTTTTACCTTATCCAAGAAAAAAAAAGGCAATGCAAAACCCACAGCCACCACCACAAAACCCGCTCCAGACTTATGAAAATAATTCTTTCAGTAAAAGAACACTAGCTTTATAGAAACACAGTTTTCATGAAAAGCAGGAAGCTGATCTGAACAGCAGAGAAAGAGCAGGGATGGGGCGGAGCAGAAAGGAGCAGAAAGGCACTGAGCTGGGGGAGAGAGAAGCAGTGACAATCCTGGTTGCATTGAGTTACTTATTGACAGTCTCTAGTCTATTATCACAGACTTAGGAACATAAGAGCAGAATCTTTGCCATCTCCTTTTCTCTCTTTTATGGATCTCAGTACATTTGGTAAACTAATTGCATTCTTGTAACTACAGGCCTAACAGCACCAGTCAGAGAGAGTCTTTATGCAGGGAAATGATGTAAGCTTCCCACCTCCCATAGTCCCCAGCTCTGCCAATCTACCTCAACTCTGACCTGTTAACACCCCTTCCTCCAATCCCTGGGCTCTCGTGACTAAAGCCTACCAATCTTACCAAGCTATGTTCTGATGTGTGGCATAAAGTGCTCACTATGCATTATAAGGGGGTAATAACTGAATTACAAACATATTTCAAAAGAAAAATGCCTTCAGAAGTGGATTAAATGACCTCATTTCATAAAACAACACTGTATACCCCAAAGGGAGGACTGATGGTCAGAGTGGAAAAAATATTATGAAAGAGAGCTTAAGTAGTGCATGTAAATTATCAAGAGATAGTAGGTGGTGGGGTAGAGAGGCAAGGGCATTGGAATGGGAATTAGGAAATCTTTATTTTAGTCCTGCCTCTGAGTCTCAGTTTCCTAGTTTGTAAAACAAGGGGTCAAACCACTCTCCAATCCCCCTGAGTTCTAAATTTTATAATTATGATAGGAACTCAAAAGAAATTAAGACTAAGGCTAAAATAATACCAAAAAGTACTAATTAAACCATAATTAGAAATTATGACTTGAATTTCTTTATTTTTAAAAACTACTTGAGACCTTGTCATCAGATAATCATGGTAAAAGTAAGTAGGGCTGGTGAAAAGGATACTTGCGAAAAATTCTATAGAAGGATCAAGCTTAAACTTCATAAGAAGAAAAATGCTGTTAACTTTTTAAAAAGGGAAATAATACAATTTAAATAAGAAGTGTTCATACAATTATGACTTGGTTTTTGGACTTAAATTTATATACCAAATAATCCTAATAAGTTTATTTTGGTTCAAAAGTGAAAGTTTTTATCCCTAAAAATGTTAAAAAAAAAAAAAAAAGAAAGGAGTTGTTAGGAAAAAAAAAGTCCTATGTCATCAGAAGGAAGGAAGGAAGGAGGAAAAAAAGGAAAAAGAAAACAAAAATTCCTCATTAAGAAAAGTTTGCAGAAAATCCAATACAGAAAGTAAAGAAATGAATAATCAAAAACCAAGCCCTGACACAAAGAACAAATACCATGGGGGGGAGGGGGGGACTAATAAATAAATCTCAAGAAGAAAGAGCTAATATAAAGCCTTTAATTAAGGTTCAAATATGGCTTAAGCAGGTTACTTAATCTGCATGGGCATCGGTTTTCTCATCTGTAAAATAAGGAGGTTGATTCAGATGGCCATTCCAACTGTAGATCTGTAATCCTACAATCAGACCTGTTTTGCTCCCCACCCCCCAAGAAAAGATCAATCACAAAACTCTAGGGTTGTATAAATATTCAGTATAAGACTTAAAGAAAGATGTAAAGAAGGAAACTGGAGTTCAAGGAACTTAAAACAACAATTAAAATAAAGAGAATGAACTGCTTAAAAATAATGAAATATCTTAGTAAAACAGCATGAAAATTCATATGGAATAACAAGAAGTCAATCAATGAACAAACTAGTGGTATCTAAGTTTTTAGAAGAATCATATCACATACTAAAAGTTCCTAATGGATAAAATATGATAATAATAAAAAGCACCATTAAAATCTTAGAAGAGAATAAAAGATTATACCTCTCACTCCAGTGATGAGAGGAAGAATTCCTAACCCAATGGCAGAGAGAGACCATCACATAAAGAAAAATAAATAATTCTAATTACATGAATTTTTAAAGAAAAAAACTTTACAAAATCAATAAAATTAAATAAAAAAATGCAGCCTAAGGGACGGCTAGGTGGCACAGTGAGTAAGAGTTGGGATGACCCGAGATCAAATTCAGCCTCAGAAAATGAGCACCCACACATAAATAATGACTAGCTGTGTAACCTTGAGCAAGTTACTTAACCCCAATTGCTTTTAAAAAAAAAAATTTTTTTTAAATGCAGCCTGGACAGAAATCATTAATTTTTTTTTTTTTTGCTTTTTTGGAGGGCAATTGGGGTTAAGTGACTTGCCCAAAGTCACATGGCTAGTAAGTGTGTCAAGTGTCTGAGGCCACATTTGAACTCAGGTCCTCCTGACTCCAGGGCTAGTGCTCTATTCACTGCACCACCTAGCCGCTTCTATATTAAATATTTTGATAAAAATCTGCAATCCAACCCCAAAAGGAAACTGACACAAAATTAATGATAAAATGATCTATTCACTAGTAGTTAAATAGTCATGGTATAGGAAAAATCTTCAAAAGAAGAAATGCAAACTGTTAGGAATTATCAGGAAGAAATGTTCAAAATTACAATTATTAAAGGAAAAATAAATTTAACTCATATATTCACACCAATAAAATTAGAAAATATAGTAAATGATGGACAAATTATATTTTGGAGGGACTGTAGAAAAACAGGCGTACTAGTCTACTGCTGAAAAGAAAAGTTGGAATTTTAAAGAAGAATTACTAAATTATTTATAACCTCTCTGATTCCATACTCAGAATACTTGAATTATACACTGAAGAGGTTAAGGAAAATAAGACCCAGAGGTTATATATATATGTGTATATCAGATATACACATGTACTGTTTATGTATAGATTTAGAATATATACACATATATCAACATTTACTCATTTTTAAAATTTTAACTGAAGTAGAAAATCTTCTGTGAAATAGACAATAAGTAGTTGTTTAAAATAACTTCCAAAACATTTCTGCATAAGCAATATGTAATATATATACATATGTGTATGAATATACATGTATATATGTATGTATATATTTTTTTGCATTGAGTTTTTTCCATATTCTTTCATAATTTTATTTGTAACTAAATTAGAATATCCTCAGAAACCAAATACTGAGCACCTACTATGTGCAAGTGATTGTGCTATCAGTAGAGGAGATACAAAGATAAATTCTGATATGATTCAGTCCTCAAGACTAAAGGATTATTATATTATTGATAATATAATCAATATCAATAATAATAACAATACCAACATAACTGATAACAAAAGATATGCTCAATAATTAGGGAATGTCTTTGGAATAATACTGCACAACAAAGAATGATGAATATAAAGAATTGAGGATAACGTGAGACTGCTTAAATAAAGTGATTCAGATTTAAAAAAAAAAGCAGAACCAAAAGAAAAGTATAAAAGAAAGAGAACATGAATTTATTAAGTACCTACTATGTGCCAGGTACCGTAGTAAGGGCATTACAAATATTATCTCATTTGATCTTCACAACAACCTTGAGAGGTATTATTATTATTCCCATATTATAATTAAGGAAAGTGAGGCAAACAGATGTTAAATGACTTGTCCACTGGGCAGCTGGGTGACACAGTGAATAAAGCACCAGCCCTGGAGTCAGGAGGACCTGAGTTCAAATCCGACCTCAGCCACTTAACACTTGCTAAGTTGTGTGACCTTGGACAAGTCAATTAACCCCAATTGCCCTGCCTTCCCCCCTCCAAAAAAGCAAAAAAAAAAAAAAAATTAAAAATTAAAAATAAAATAAATTACTTGTCCAGGTCAGATAGTTAGGAAGTGACTGAGGCTGTTTAAAACTCACTAACAACAAATAATGCAAATGAAGACAAAGTTGAAATAATAAAAAATAAAAACCCTTGGATCAAATGCAATAGACAATGTTGGTAGAAAATTATTCAAATTAAAGCACACATTCTTCTTTCAGTGAACAGACTGCACCCTATGAGAATGGAAAGGGGCATGTACTATCAATCACAAGTACTCTATTAAAATAGTGATTTTACTTAGACAAATTTGAGGGGAATGTACATTGTAGCAGGTGAAGACTAGCAAATATCCAAAGAAATACAGAATGCTGGACTTGCAGTCGCAAAAACCTGGGTTCAAAATTAAATTCAAATAATGACATAACATATGGAAAGCCCCACTGCAAATTTCGAAGCACTATATAATAATTATTATTATTACTTTAAGTTAAAATAAACTACATCAATAATTTTAAAATGTATCAGTAATACAAAAATGCATTGCATTCTTCCCTGCTTTCTTTAACTAAGTATACTCAACCCAATTTCTCAACTTTATTCTTTCAATGATTCACACTAATCCTTGTGAATTTCAATTATTACATAGCACTTTAATACCATAACACTCCCAATGTCTACTGAGACATGCAGCTAATTTGTTCCCTCACTAAATGACCCCATTCATAGTGCTTTCTGAGTCCTTGTATGTCTGTTTATAGTGATCTGTCTGTCTCACCCCTTTCTATTAGGCTGTTATCTAGGCTGTTATTCTTGCTGTTCTTACTCTCTACTTTTAACACCCCCCCTCTCCATTTTTTAGTCACAGCTTCCTATCTGTTCTGTCCTTTGGAATGCAGATGATCAAGTGGGTTACTTCTAGCAATCTGTCATATTCATACAACTATTCACAGTTCGTGAAGCTATTTCCTCACAATAACCCGGGGAGGCAACGTAAGTGTTATTGTTTCCATTTCTAGAAACTGAGACTCAGAAATGTTATAAATGGTTTAGTCCCACCACTAGGAATTGAGAGGGTCAGGATTTGAACTGTAGTTTCCTGTTTCTACACTTAGTGCTTATTATTCTCCTATATCACACTGTGAGGACCTGGGATGTCTATTATGAATTGATGAATGGACTTTGTGACAGCTATTTTTGCTGATCAGAGACCCCTTTAGCTAACTTCCTTGTTCTTGGCTTTATTCTAGAGAGGTAAGGTTGGCAGATACTTGCTTATCACCATATGGAATAAACTTAAAACCAAACCACAAATTGCAAGCAGTGACAAAACAAATCACAGGAAAAATAATAGCCCACATTGTGTTTCTTTAAGATTGACCACCAGCCAGTCAAGTGAAAAAATATTCAAGCATCTGGTATGCCCAGGCTGAGCACTGGGGGTAGAAAGAAGAAAGGAAAAAGAACCAATCCCTTCTCTCAAGGAGCTCACAGTCTAATGGGGGAAAATATACAAATAAGAAATAACATGTACAAACAAGATATATACAGGATAAATTGAAGATAATCAACAGAGGAAAGGCTCTAGAATTAAGGATACTTGGAAAGTGCTTCTTTCGTGAAAGTAGCAGAGACTTAAAGAAAAGTCAGGAAAGCCAGGAGATCAAGGAGATAAGGAGAAAGGGTATTTGAGGCATGGAGGACAGCCAGAGAAAATGCTTAGAGTTCAAAGATGGAGCATCTTCTTTGAGGAAGATCAGAGAGGCCAGTGTCAACCAGAATGTAATGTGCACAAAGGAGAATGAAATCTAAGAAGACTGAAAAGGTTGCAATGGGCCAGTTTATGAAGGGCTTTAAGCCGAAGAGATGATTTTATATTTGATTCTGAGTGTAATAAGAAGATATTGGAATTTACTGAAAAGGTTGATTAAATGATCAGCCCTACATTTTATCAGAACAATTTGACAGTTGAGTGGAGGATGTACTGGAGTGGGAAAACTTACAGGAAGTTGACAGATCAGCAGGCTATTTCAACAGTCCAGAAAAAAAGGTGGATGTGAGCCTTCACCTGGATGATGGCAATGTGAGAAGTGAGAAGGATGTGTATAGACACCAACTCATTGAGAGATGGAGAGGATCAGAAGCTGGAAAGTGTTATCGCCCTCCCCCCTCCCAAGAAAAAGAAGGGTTATTTAAGCTTTTGTTCTGTTTTACAAACCTTACAATGCTCTACAAATGTTTAGTTATTACTGCTGTTGTTGTTAATAATAATCATGTTAATAAGGATGAAGAGGCAACATTATCTACTACTGTATTTCCCTCAAGAACTATACTGGGATTCTTGGAAATTCTCCTTAGGTATAATGGGTATTAGATACAGGGAATGACACATGAATGAACATAATTCAAATAGGTGATGGTATCAATAGTAAGGATAGAAAAGGATATTCTGAATAAAAAGGAGCAGGGAACTCACTGATTTACAGAAATTTGGAGAAACCCAAAGGAGATTTGAATATTAGAGCAAAGAAAAAAAATAGTTATTGGATAGGAGAGTAAGAGAAAATTAAGCAGGAAGAAATTTGAAAAGGAAGTCTAATGAACTGGGAATCTGGTCTACACCTTACTTAATAAATGCATAGAATACTATTGGAGGTTCCTTGTTTGTCCCAGGGATTTGTTTATTTAATGTTTACCAAAAAACCTATGATATTTTATTTGTATCCCTCACAAATTTCTAGCATAAATTTTTTTTTTAAAGCAATTGGGGTTGAGTAACTTGCTCAACGTTACACGGCTAGTCATTATTTATGCGTGGGTGCTCATTTTCTGAGGCCGGATCTGATCTCGGGTCATCCCAACTCTGAGGCCAGCGCTCTTACTCACTGAGCCACCTAGCCGCCCCTTTAGGGCAATTGGGGTTAAGTAACTTGCCCAAGGTTACACAGCTAGGTTTTTGTTTGTGTGGATTAAGTTTCTGAGGCCGGCTCAGAACTCAGGTCCTTCTGACTCCAGGGCTCTATTCACTGCGCCACCTAGCCGCCCCTTCTAGCATAAATTTAATTTGCATAGAATAAGTGCCCAATAAATGTTTTAAGTCAATATGCTCTTATCTTGACCATCTAGGAGCCATCAAAATTTGAGATACCATAAAGTACATAAAAATTAGAATTGTTTATTAGTATTATTTATTGGGATAGCTAGGTGGCACAATAGAATATTGGGTGTGGAGTCTGAAGGACTTTAGTTCAAATCCAGCCTCAGACACTCAGACCTTGGGTCTCTCTTAGGCTTTTCATCTGTAAGATGGGGATAATAATAGGGCCTATCAAAAGAGATAATATAAGTTAAAGCAATATGTAAATGATAGCTATTGTTGTTGTTACAATTTTATAGGTATAGGGAATTCCCAATGCAGAAGTTCCCTCCACGGTTATAGATTAACAATTCCTTAGTAACTTAAAGTCCTGATAATTGTCTGAGACCCTGAGAGTTTAAGTGACTCATCTATTATCACACAGCAATATTTATCAGCAACAAGACTTAAACTCAGGTCTCACAGACTACAAAAAATGTACCTCATGATTATCTAGAGTGATAAAACAAAAACTTCCTCAACGTGGTTCTTCTGTTTTGCCCATACATATGGCTAGCTTGAGATCTCTAGAAGTAAGACAACTTTTCACCTTGATCCCAAAAAGCCAGGTTCTTTCATAAATTAGGTTCAATTAAGTTACTGTCCTTTAAGAAAAAAAGTAACTCAATATTTCAAAATTTGAAAAGAATTTTTAAAAGAAAAAAGGGGGGGGGGTTGGCTAGGTGGCACAGTGAATAGACCACCGGCCTTGGAGTCAGGAGGTCCTGGGTTCAAATTCAACCTCAGACACTTAACACACACACACAAAAAACAGCTGTGTGACCTTGGGCAAGTCACTTAACCCCAACTGCCCTCCAAAAAGAAAACAAATAAAATCTTTTAAATCTGATAGTAATATTTCATGAAATTCTGGCTTGAGACACAGGACAAAAATTCACTCATGACCCTGAAAATAGTCCTTTGTATTCTTTTGTCTATGCAAATGCACTTTCAAAACTGTGAGGTTTTATTGCAAAGCTCTGCTTTAACATTTTTACCCTAAGAGATTTTCTTATTAAAACTTTTTCAATTATAGCAAACTTTTCTCACCTTCCTGCTGCTAGGATAAACATCCTCTCCCCCTTTACATTTACACTCAAAAACATCAAGTAACATATAGATAAACTATTCCTTATGCTGTTAAATATTTACTCTGAAACTGTAAGTTTTTTTTTAAATCACTAATAACATATATTGATTGATTCTTAACACCTCTCTACTGCTTACCCAACCCAGCAGAGAAAGAAAAATATTGAACAAAAATTGGATTATATTTTTTTCATTCCTATATGCTTACAAGGTCTCCCCAAACATAAAAATCTTGGTGAGAATTTCTTGGTGAAGATAATTTCTTTAACATGAAACCACTGTCACCTTTATAGATAGATTTCATTACAAACACATGCCCCAAATACCATAAAATCTTTTTTATGCCCCACCTGTTTTTAAGGACAATAAAAAGTTTTCATAGAAAAATTGAACCTAAAAGCTAAAAATCTCATACAAATACCCTGGATTATTCAACCACTTCTCCATTATCTGCTGAAAATCTTATTAAGATCATACAGCCTCAGCCCCCACTTTGACTATAATCACCTCTCAGCAAGATGACTACTATTGTCTCCTGATTCACCCTGCTTCTTCTGGCCTATCCTCTACTATTCGATTCATCCTCCATTAAACTGCCAAGTTAATATTTCTAAAACAGATACCTAAAAAAGTCATTCCTGTGCTCAATTTCCAGTTCTTCTCTAGAGCCTGTAGGACAAAATGCAAAATCCTCAGATTAGAACTAAAAGGTATCCACTCTTTGGCACCCATCTACCTCTCCGACATAAGAGTACAAGATAAATGCATAAGGGAGACATAAGCAAAATGATATATAAAGCTTGAAGGGAGAAAAGTCATTAACAATGTCCTCCAGGATTCTAATTACGTTTTAAAAGACTGTAAAGAATTCAACATGTCAGATAAGGAGGGCATTCCAGACATCAAGAACAGTGTAAGCAAAGGCCCAGACAGAGTCAATGAAGTACAAAGGGAATAAAAGAGCTCAAGATGACTGGAGGGTAGAATACGTGAAAGAGGTTGGTACCAGATAAGTCTGGAAAGGTACAATGTTGACAGATTGTAGAAGGCCTTGGATGCTAGGATAAGCTTTTCTCTATTGGCAAGAGGGCACCATGGAAGGATTTGGATTAGAGGGACAAAACCAGGTCTACAAATAGAGAGGATTAGGCCAACAGCAGTGAGGAATGATTGAATGGGAGGGAGAAAAGGGAAATAGGAAGAGATGTTAGGAGGCTAGCATATTAATTTAGGCTGGCAGTGGGGCTGTACTATAGTGGTGACATTAGAAGCATAAAGGAATAAAGGAAAGTAGGCAGAATTGACAAGACTTGTTAACTGTCTGTACGTGAGAGGTGATGGAAAGGGAAGTTCTGAACATGGGTGTCTGGATGAATCATGCTGCCACTAAGAAATAGAGCTGTTAAAAGGAAGAAAGAGTGGGGTCTGGTGAAAAAATAATGAAGCTGGTTTTAGACATACTGAGTTTGAGGTGCTGGTGATTTAGAGATATCAAGTAGGTGTTTGGAGAGGCATATCTGGGATTCAAGAATGGAGATTTAAATTTGAGAGTCCTGTTATAGAGGGAATAGTTAAAAGCATGGGAGTAAATAAAACTCTCAAGGAGAGTGTGAATAGAGAAAAGATCAGCAAAACAGAGCCTTAAGGAAACCCCACTTGAAAGGGTCAGGAGGGGAAAGAGGAATCAGAATAGGAGTAGTCAGAGAGGTAAGAGGAAAACCAAGAGAATAATGTCTCCAAATCCAAGAGAAGGGAAAGTAGCTATAAGAAGGAATGTTCTCTGGCACAGTCCTTTATGGCTTATGTATAAGCGCTAAAACACACATGCAATGAACAGTATAGCGTAATGGGCAGAAAAGTAGCCCAAAAGTCAGAAAGATCTGAGTTTGAGTCTCAGCTCCAACATATACTGGCTGTGCTACCAAAGGTGGGAAAACCATCTAACCTCTCAGTGGCTCAGGCAACTCTCTCATACTATAAATGGCTGAAAAGTTGTCAGTCTATTATTGGTAGATGGAATTTTACCTTCCTACGGAAAGCATGTCGGAAAGGAATATCTGAATGGACTGACAAACAATATTGATGAGTTTGTGGTTGCTGGAAGGTCAAGACAGAAAGAATGGTCCAATATATAACAAAATATTGACAGAAACACTTTTGTGGTAGCAAAGGAACTAGAAACAAAGTAGGTGACCGTTAATTGCTAAATGGGTTAAATTGTGATCTATGAATATAACAGAATATTATTGTATCATAAGCTAGGAATAAAAAAATCTAGAAGGGCATGGTATGAAGCTATTATGGAGCAAAGGAAGCTGAATCAAGAGAACAACATATATATATGGACTACAATATTTCTTTTTTTTTTTTTTTTGGAGGGCAATTGGGGTTAAGTAACTTGCCCAAGGTCACACGGCTAGGTTTTTGTTTGTGTGTTAAGTGTCTGAGGCTGGATCTGAACTCAGGTCCTTCTGACTCCAGGGCCGACGCTCTACTCACTGCGCCACCTAGCCGCCCCGACTACAATATTTCAATTGAAAACAAGATTAAAATACATCAAAATTCAAATTATGAATGCAAAGACCAATTGATCCTAAAGGACCAAAACTGATGAGATACTTTTTCCCTCCTAATAGAAAAGTGGCAGGCTACTAGTGTAGAATGTTGGGTATACTATCAGATTCAGTGGGTGTAATTGTTTTACTTAAGTGATTACCTTCATTAAAAAAAGAACTATGAGAGGAGAAGAGTATATTGTGAAGGACAGTGTGAAAAATAAAAAGTACCGATAAAGTCATTTTTTAAAAAAACATCAGAGTTTTTCTTGTTTGGGGGCATTGGTCAAAGTTCATTTCTCTCTTAAAGTAGAGCTCAAAACTTAAAAATAAAATTAGCCCTCAAATCACAAGAACAACCAACAGGATAGGTTTAGTCGAGTAGCCAGAATTGTATCTTAAAAGCTAATAAATGATAGGCCCGTACACCGTATGAATGTATTCAGAATCTATCCTGAAGAGCATTAACCCTTAGGAAATTGGCCAGTTCCCAGGAGTGGATAATGCCTGGAAACTGGCTGTATTCCCAGTGGTGTTAGGAAGAAAAGGTCAAAGAAGGTCAATAACTAAGTTTCCAGCAATGTCAGGACACAGTGAGTTGTAACTTTGCCTCAGCTCACACAGCCTTTGCTGCTACTGATGATTGGGGTCTCTGACCTAGCACTCCAAAGCAACTTAATTCCTATTATCTGTCCTTAACCTAAGTACTGGGTCAGCTGTGCATGGCAAATAATGAGTTAGGAAGAGAAGAGACTGAGAGACAGAGTGGGAGGACAGAACAACATGGCCAGAAAACGGATGAGAAGTCACTGACTTAGGCTATGTGGACTCTAGACGGCCAAACACATGCAAGTATAGAGGCTAACATAACATGAAGATTTAAGTAACTATGGCCCAGAAACCAAAATTCTTTGCATTCTTCTTCTAACTTTAATACATTTTTAAGATGTATGTGACTTACTATGAGATTTCTAAAATGATCAGAGTGAAATCGTATTCAGCACTACTAACAAAGGACACAATGTAGAGATTTTTTAAAAATGAAAATGTTTAAAATATTATAATGGCTATCTTATATGAGGTATTTTACATATACATGAAGAATCACAGTTAAACTATGGGTATAAAAGAAACTGAAGGACTAAGATTTATAGAAATGATAAAGCTACATTACTGATGCCTAAATAGTGATAGAAGGGTAAGGAAACAGAAAGATAAAAAAAAAAAATTCACCAATATTAACAGAACATGAAACACAACTTCCAGTCAACTCTGAAAAGTAGGCTTAAAAATATTATTTTTGTTTTTTAAGTCAAAAAGTGATCTGAGTATCAGCTGAATATAAACTAATCTTACTTTACTTCCTAACATACAGTATCTAAGTAATTTCAATATAATGCAGGAGATGTCAGTCCAAGAATAAAGGCAAAAATGTTCAAAGAGACACAAGAAAATTCTGAATTGTTAATATCATTGGACCAACAGTCAAACCTATGCTGTCCTTTCCAATATTCACGGGGCAAATTGTGACCCCAATTTCTTTTCTGAAATAAGGATTTTTAAAAAGAACCGTCCCCGACAGTTGCTGCCCAGAAACAAGACAACACTTTCATGGCTGAAAATGCTCTGGAGACTATGCCAGAAAGGAATGTTTGAATGGATTGATAAACAGTATTGATGAGTTTGTGGCAGCTGGGAAGACTAAAATAGGTAGTCATTTCTTCAACCATTGTGTTTTAGCACTTGAACACTTACCTTGGTCACCAGATAACTAGATCTTTATTTCTCAATATTTGGATGATGCCCAAACATTTAACCAAGTGAAAAACAAACAAAAAAAAAAAAGATGCAAGAGAGTAGATATTGTTTGTTGTTGTTCAGCCATATCTGACTCTTGGTGACCCTTTTGGGGTTTTCTTGGCAAAGATACTAGAGTGGTTTGCCATTTCCTTTTCTAGCTCATTTTACAGGGGAAGAAACTGAGACAAACAGGGTTAAGTCACTTGTCCAGGGTCACACAGCTTAATAAGTGTCTGAGAAAGGATTTGAACTCAGTTCTGCCTGATTCCAAGGTTGGAATTCTATCCACTGCACCACCTAGCTACCCTAAAAGAACTGATACAAAGGAACTAAAAGGAAAAGGAGTTAGTAAATTATATAGGAAGAGGGGTTAGAATGATTTCATTTGGCCTAGGGAACTCCCAGGTCAGGAAGCCCTCTCTACCACTCTAAAATTTTATTTTCTTAAATTAAAAAAAAAAAAAACACAACACCTTAAATAAAGTTTTATTGTATTTAAAAAATGCAAAAATTAGTCTTAATTTGCAGGCCATGCAAAAACAGGGGGTAAAAAGGTTTTGGTTCCCTTGGGCCTAGCATGCCAATTCTGGTCTAGCCTGTGATAAATCCTAGCCCAACTTCAAGACCAAAATCAAGCTGAAAGAGTACCAAAGTAATGTCAGGACACCTGAACTTGGATCTCAGATTTGCCAATTAGATTTAGTAAGCACAAAGAGGTCACCTCGGCATTTTTCACATACTCATCTGCTAAGACCTGCTCTTCTTCTTCTTCTTCTTCTTCTTTTTCATTTCGGAGGGGGGGAAGGCAGGGCAGGTGGGGTTAAGTGACTTGCCCAAGATCACACGGTTAGTTAAGTGTTAAGTGTCTGAGGCCACATTTGAAATCAGGTCCTCCTGACTCCAAGGCTGGTGATCTATTCACTGTGCCAACGAGCCACCTCTAATACCTGCTTTTCTTCCCTCATTAAGATTTGGAATTTAGATTGGATGAGGGGATATCCTGTGGGATTGCTATTCTGGGGTGGTGGGTAGGGGGAAAATGGGGAAAAAATTGTAACTCAAATCTGGCAGAAATGAATGATGTAAACCAAAAGTTAATAAAGCATTTGGAAAAAAAGAAAAAATAAAAAAAAAAGATTTGGAATTTAAGAATATTTCCAAGGATCAAGCTGTGTCAACTGATGTAGTACATATATTTTTTTTAATCCATAAGGGAAAGAAAATAAGAGATAGGATTTTAGAAATTATTGCAAAGTAAAATTACCATTATTATTATTTTTACTGCAATACTTCTTCTAGTATCAAGAACCCACAACTTTGACAATGATTTCTATTTACTCACTTATGTTTCCCTTTGGTCTATGTCAGGGGTGGAGAACCCACAGCCTCAAGACCACATGTGGCCCTCCAGGTCCTCAAGTGCAACCATTTGATTGAATACAAACTTCACAGAATAAATCCCCTTAATAAAAGGCTTTGTTCTATAAAACTTGAACTCAGTCAAAAGATCACATCCAAGAACCTAGAAGACCACATGTGGCCTTGAGGATGGAGGTTCCCCACCCTTGGTCTATATTCTCATTCCACTTTCACCATCCCTGTTTCCCATCCCTAAGACCCTGCACCAAACATGTTAAATGCTGCAAATCTTCACCATGCTTCTCCCCGTCCCCCAGAACCCAACAAATCCAGTGTCCCATCCTGATCAGGTTTTTCAATTCCCCCCACACTACCTATACACTATGCTCAGTCATAACAAGCTCATTTGATTAAAAACAGTGAAATCACCCAACACTGGTCTTGAAACTCAGTGATTCTTCCCCCAAACTCCTAGTTTGCAGCCCTGCTCTATGACATAATTTTAGGGCAGCAAAGAATTATTTTATAAGTCAAATTTTTCTGCTGTAAGATAACCTTATATTTTTCACAAGTTTCCACTTTTTTTGTTATAAGCAAAATTTTATGAAGTCATTAATTTTTATGAATTTCGATTTCCAAAAAAGAGACTAAAAGTCTGTGGAATCATGGTTACGTACTACAAAATGAGGATATCAGATAAGTGATCTCTAAGGCTCCTTTCCGCATTAAACTTTTATGATCCTGTGAACACACTTCCTAAATATTTTGTTTCTCATTAGCTACACTAGGAGCAATACTTTATGGGTAGCTAGGTAGCACAGTGAATAGATCACCTGGGCCTGGAAGTCAAGAAGACTCCTCTTCCTGAGTTCAAATCTGGCCTCATAAACTTATTAACTGTGACCTTGGGCAAGTCATTTAACCCTGTTTGCCTCAGTTTCCTTCTCTGTAAAATAGCTGAAGAAGGAAATGGAAAACCACTCCAGGATCTTTGCCAAGAAAACCCCAGGTAGGGTCACAAAGAGTAGGACCTGAGATCAAGTCTGACATATCTTGGCTAAAAGATGTTGAGCAAATCATTTCCCTTTTCCAGCAACCCACTGAGGCTATAGGTCACAGAGAAGGTGCCAGCCTGCATTGGGAAAGAGTACTTCCTTATCCCTCAATGAAATCAAGGTCCCTGTCTCTGCTAGCATTAATAGTAATGTGCTCTTGAGCTATGTTGCAATTGAAGAAATCTTGTTTCTGGCTAATCTTCAACTGTCTGCAGCTCCTAAAACCTTAGCTTTAATTTTCTCTTCCCTCCAGCTTCTCTGGTCAAGCATGTTAGTGGCTAAGCCATCAATAAACACTTACACATGGAAAAGGGCCACTAATTAAAGAAATCAAATGGGCAAATCTTTCTGTAATTTGAATCACCACACTTATATTTGTTTTATAAGTCAAGATTTTGAACAGTGTATTGAGTTTTTTAAGTGAAACTACATATATAATAATGAAGTTTTACTTCTCAACTCCAAAAAAATATATAAAAACTTTGACCTCTACTATTTCATAAAAACCGCTAAAAGTTATAAAGGAAATCTGTCACCTAAGTAACAAAACTGGAACACAGAAAAATGTGCTGGATGGAAATTGGCCTCAAAAACAAGAGAACCCGGGTTCAAGTCCCAGCTCTGACGCATAGTGGCTCTGTGACTCTGGGTAAGTCATTAGGGTTAGCTTGGCCGCACCACAGGGCAGAGAACTCTGGGGCTGATTCAGGAAAAACTTAAGTTCAAATCCAACTTCAGACACTTATTAACTGTGTGACCTTGCCAAGTCTCTTAACATTTCTCAGCGTCATAGCACCCACCTCACAAAGTTATGGTACGAAAGAAATGAGATGGTATTTGTAAAGTCTTTAGCACAGTGACTGGCAAATAGTAGACACTTTTTTTAAAAAAAATGCCATCATTCTCAGTGCTCTAGGCAATCCTCAAAGAAAAGTTGCAGAAAAGATTAGTATCTACCTGTTTTGTGGAGGACGTTTCCTTACCCCAGAATCCCCTATACCATAAAAATTACAGGTCTAAATTCACAAGTCAAATTAAATCTGAGACTTCTGAATGCCATTAAGTTTGATGGTTACTGACCTCTTTTGTTCAGTATTTTTAAATGTGAGTACATTCATGTGCACGTGATTCATTTCCCTTATATTACACAAAATTTAGTTCAGAAATGTGATTTCATTGACATAAGGAAATTCCTCTGCCAATGCAGACTGAATAACAATAATAACTAGCATCTATATAATACCTACCATATGCCAGGCGCTGTGCTAAGGACTTTAAAAATGTTATCTCATTTGAGATTCATAAAAAACCTTGAGACAGGTGCTAGGAGGTTAAATGACTTGCCCAAAGTCACACTGCTAATAAGTATCTAAGGATGGATTTGAATTTAGATCTTCCCTATTCCAGGCCCATTCAGATTATTTTTAGACTGTGGTTGTACAAATACCCCCAGTATAGGTGTCTTTAAAAATGGATTAATAACTCCTTATTTTCTTCTACTAGGTGTGTGATTGGCTAGGGATAGGTTTTAGACTTTTGATTACATTGGTAAAAGGATTCCTGTGTGAGCTCCAACCAATGAAAATTGGTTACATTCTCTGCAATTTATAGATTTAAGGGAGTTACAGCCAAGTGAGCTGCCCAAAGTCCCAAAGGCAGTATATTGTCAAAGGAAGTATATGAATGGAAAAATAAAAATGGTATGATTTGAGTGTGATGTTGCTTATAAAGGGAAAAGGAGAAATAAAGAAATATCCACACATTAGAACTACTTATGCCTCATTCACATTATCATTTAATGTAGTAGATATCAAAATAATTTTTATCAAGTTATCCTTTTAAGCATATCACCCAAAGAGCAAAGATTGTGTGATGGGAATAAATAAGTCACAATGAATTGCAAACAAAGAATTTTCAAATATAAAGGGTATTACTAAAAAAGCATGACTGGAAAACAAAAAGCAGAGATAAGAGAGGTCAGATAAATTACCAGTGGAAAACTTAGGAAGGAACCTGGGTAAGAGCTGCATGATCTAGGCTGCCTACAGATGGGTTAAAAGTCTATGGATCCATGTCACTGGAGGGAATACCCATGTTAATAAGACAGCAAATCCACTGAAATATGAAGGTATGTTTCTAGAAATCAGAACTGTTGTTTTATGAAATCAATGAGTAACTTTCTATAACTGAAATTTATTTCAAATCAGACTATCTTTACTCCTATGATATAACCATAAATTAGGATATGTGAGTTTTCTGCCAGGGTTAACATTTCTGCCTGTTTCCAACAGTCAACTTGATCTAGCATAAAAGTCAAAAAAATTTGTAAAGCAATTACCCTAAGACTCTTAAGCTAAAAGATAAACATACAATACAAATGGATAAGAATTAATTAATTAATAAGAACTTATTTAAAATTTTCTTGTTTCTCCAAAATTTCTTAAAACCAATTTATCATATATGTTATGCTATAATTATAAAGTGCTTGGCACATAGGAAGCATTATATAAATGTTAGCTATTATTACAATTTACATTAGACATCAAAAAAGTGTGATTACAAGCAGTATCGTTTCTTTATCCGTAAAGAGTTTTTAAAAATCTCTAGTTATGTTCTGCTCCAGAAGTCTATGGTTTAAAGATATAAAAATATTGAAAGAACTGTGTCTTAAAGAACACGACCCATTAAAATGTAGCTTTGAACATGGAAATAACAAAAAAAAAAAATTTCCAACTACCTAAACAGCTGTAACAAAGCTCATGAATTGGAAACTAGAAGGCAGGTCATCAGCACCTGAATCAAAACAAATTGATTCATATTTTATTCAATAAGTGGGGTATATGGATTCATAGGTCACAATGGATTAAAAGCAATAAATTGGAAGGTAAGAGAAATATTAAGGCCACTCACAGTGAGTAGTGTCAACATAAATCAAAGAAGAGAGAGAAAAAACATACAAAGAAGATCTAGGAAATAAAAGTAAACAATCTTGTGCCATTTATTTCTGGGGCAAATAACCCTACACATACTACAAGTACACTAACTGAGGTTTATGACATTAACATTTAATTTAAAAAGTTAAGGAAATACACTGTTAAGAAAGCATGTAAGTGTACAAGATATTATAGAAAGATTCTATCAAATACAGTGTAGATAGAAAAATTCAATTTTTTTTAAACAGGTATCTGGAAAATACATAAACTAGAACATTTCATTAGTGTAGTAAAAAAAATATTAGTTTATTATATATACCATTGATTTTAATATACAATAATAAAATATTTAATAAATAGATTAAGAAGTCACTATTTTCTATATTGACAATTGAAAAAAATTAGGACAAGGCACACCATTTTGTACTGATGTTTGTTTTCTAAAGGAATCCTATAATTAGAATAAATAGTTTAAAAAATTTATGGACATGAGTTATGGTATATGACTACTTAATTGATATTATTCCCATCCTCTACAAAAGACAAAAACTCTTATCAATGGCTATTTGTTAAAATAGTCAATATTTTGACTTTATATACTCAATAAAAACAATAAACTCTCTAGGCCTTTAAAAAAAAAATCAATTACCTAAATATGTTGAGCTTTGTAAACACTGACTGTATCTTGTGGAATTAAGGCACATTTACCCTGGAAACCACTTAAGATGAAAGCTGCCCATATTTTTACAAAATAATTTATTCAAATTATTTGACATTTTTCTATTAAATCTTTTGTTAATTACTCAAATATTTCTTTAATGAACTGCCAATGCTACCACTTCATTAAAAAGAAAACTTTCCAGGGCAGCTAGGTGGCAAAGTGAATAGAGCACTGGCCCTAGAGTCAGGAGGACCTGAGTTCAAATTCGGCCTCAGACACTTAACACTTACTAGCTGTGTGACCTTGGGGAAGTCACTTAACCCCAATTGCCCCCCAAAAGAAAAAAGCAAAAACAAAGAAAACTTTCCAAAATATAAGTCATAAAAAGTCTTAATGCAGTTTTAAGTTTTTTGCTCATTAAGCTTAACATTGCACTAAGACTTTATACCTTATATTTAAATAAAAAGCTTGGTATCTTTCTAGATCAGTGGTTCTCAAAGTGTGGTCCCTGAGATCCTTTTAGGGTATCACTGAAGTGAAAACTATTGCTATAATAATAGTAAGATATTTTAATTTCTAATATGGTAAATGTTGATACATATAACCCACACAAGCAAAAGTTTTGGGGGGATAGGCAGGGGCAATAATTTTTAAAAGTTTAAAGAGATCTAGAGACCAAAAAGCTTGGAAATCACTGATCTAGGTGAGTAGTGTCAAATAGAAACAGATTCCTGCAGGCTGCATATTGACTGAGAAAACCACAAATTAACATCATCTCTATAGTACTGTATTTTTATTTATCTTGTTAAGCATTGCTCAGTTGCATTTTTTTTAAAGGGTTAAGTAACTTGCTCAAGGTTACACAGCTAGTCATGATTTATGTGTGGGTGCTCATTTTCTGAGGCCGGATTCAATCTTGGGTCATCCCAACTCAGAGGCCGGTGCTCTTACTCACTGCACCACCTAGCCGCCCCTCTCAGTTGCATTTTAATCTGGCTCAGGTATACTCTGGAATTTTGTGGGCCACAAATTTAACACCTCTGGTCTAGATAATCAAAAAAAAAAAGTTCCAAATCTGAAAAATTTGTCAGAGAATGTTTTACATGAGAAATAGTGGTTTTAGAACATTTTTATACTTCTGATATTTCCGAGATGTATAACTTCATATGGGCAAATTTCGACCAATGCAGAACATAATCTGGGATTAGTCATGAAGAATAAAGAGTGTTGAATTTGGAGTAAGAAAACCTGTTTGAATCCCATAACCTCTACCCAAAACTTGGGCAAGTTACTCATGGCTTTCTGGTCCTCATTTTTTCCACCTATCAAATTAAAAGACTGAACTAAATGACCAAAAGACCCTTTGTAGTACTAAATCCTATGATCCTTCTATACCTCAAGGGAATGTTTCTTTTGAATTATTGTAGCCAAAAAATTCTACGGACACTTCTATTATCAAGGCTAATTATACCTTTAAGGTAAAGATTGTGCTCTCCTGTATAATTGATATTATATTG
This sequence comes from Gymnobelideus leadbeateri, assembly GCA_011680675.1. Taxonomy (NCBI): domain Eukaryota; kingdom Metazoa; phylum Chordata; class Mammalia; order Diprotodontia; family Petauridae; genus Gymnobelideus; species Gymnobelideus leadbeateri. The sequence continues at coordinate 25,689 of WOXC01003498.1, forward strand.
CTTGCCTTCTCACTGGAGAGGAAAGGAGTAGGAGGAAAGGAGGAACAGAATTTAGACCTCAAAAAAAATTTTTAATAAAAAAATTTTATAAGTTGTGGTCTGAGATAAATTACTAGCACACAAATGACACACAGGTATCATTTTAGAGACCTTGTATTTCACACAAGGATAAGGTAGCACAAATCAAACCTTGCATTTTCTTAGAATCAGAGAAGTGATCATTTACTGCACAAGTATATTTTTAGCTATATAGAGAACTGTGCTGGGTTCTTAAAGTGACACTAAAGAATTCTAAATGTGATTCTTTTCTTATGGAAACTTATAATCTAATTGCAGCCTTTTACAAACTTACTTCATTCTCTTGCCTTCCCTTTATTCATTATTTCCTATTTATCCTGCATACAGCTTGCTCAGTATATATTTATTTGCTTTAGTTTAACCTTAATTACTTAAATTCCATTAGACTGTAAATATCTTGAGGACAGGGACTGTTTTTTGCTTCTTTTTTGTATCCCTATAGTTCAGCATAATGCCTGAGATATATAGTAGGTGCTTAATAAATCTATACTGATTAATTATTTGAGTGGATACAATATAAACATCAAGGCGGATTTAGCAAAAACAAAAATCCTCTACACATACTCCAAGGCTAGAGTCCCTAAAACCTTTTCATCTACTTGGTAGGCCAACCAAAATCTGTCATTCACTAGCTTATTCCCTTACAACCCAAGGTCAACTTCATATTACAGAGTATTTCTCTAGATCTAAATACAGATGGTAGAGAAGAGGAAAACAAAAAATAAACAAACAAAAAATCCCTACTTTAATCTTCAATTGATCGTGCTTATGTGTTGTTAGTTCACAGTTTGCATATTGAAAGTAGGGATGCTTTTTGCCTATCTCTCTATCGGTTCTCTAGCTCAGTGGATAGAGCCTTGGGTCTGGAGCCAGGAAGACTCATCTTCCTCGATTCAAATCTGGCCTCAGACTCTTATTAGCTGTGTGACTCTGGGTAGGTTACTTAAATCCTGTTTGCCTAAGTGTCCTCATTTGTATGATGAGCAGGAAAGAAATGGAAAACCACTCCGGTACCTTCGCCAAGGAAACCTCAAATGGGGTCACAAAGAATCTCAACAACAACAACAACAAACGTCCTCTGTATACTCAGAGCTTAGCAGAGTCAGTGCCTGTCACACAGTAGGCAATTAATAAATGCCTGTTGGACTGGCTGATAGGACTTTCTGATTTCTTTCAAGATTCAACTCAAACATCATTATGCATCAGATTTTTCTGGTCCCCCTAGTTGTTGGTGACTCCTCTCCAAGGTACAACATGCTATCTCCCTAGTCAGCATGGAAGCTCCTTTATGATGACCTGGATTGTTCTGCTTGTGTTTATACATCCCCAAGACCTACACAGGTGGTTCACACAGTAGCAGTTCCTTCAATAATGTTTACTGACAAAGTTTGCCAGTACACATGTATTCGCACTAAAAATCATGGTATGATAGAACATAGAGTTAAATGGGCCATAAGAAATCATTTAGTCTGAAATTCTCATTTTGCAAATAGTGAAACTGAGGATGATATGAAACGTTAAGTATGTTCTCTAAAGCTACACACCTGGTTAGTGGCAAAAATGATACTAGAATTCAGGTCTCAAGCATGGCTTACAACCTGAAAGAGTTAATATATGATAGATCTTAAATTTACAATTGCCTTAAGTTTTCAAATTTATTTTAAACAAATGCAAAAGAAGAAAAAAAATGCCATGTACATAGCAGAACATAAAAGAGGATTCAATATAAAGTGATAAATTTTCATTTCAAGAAAAACTCAGCTTTTCTTTGCTTTCTTAAAGGCTTTCTTTTGGTTCTCTACTGTTCACTTTTTGCTTATTTCACCCCCTCCCCAAAACTACAATTAATTGTGGGGAAAAAAGTGTGGAAATACTATATACACATAGAGATATATATAAACATGCACATATATACATATATACACTCATACACATACGTGTAAGATCAGACTATGCTTATTTCCACTTGTTATCTATATCTCTGAAAGTGAATAGCCTCTTCCTTCCTAAATCCAAGTCTTTCCATGTTTTTCTAAATCAACCAGTTCATCATTTCCTGTACCACAGCAATCTTCCAACCCAATCACATTCTAAGAGATTGTCAATGAAAGTTTATCCACCCCAATTTCTTCATTCCTTCTATTCTTGGCTGCATAGGTTTTATTTATACAAGAAAATTTGAATTTAAAATAATCAAAATTATACAATTTTACATTTCAACAATGCTCTCACTTTATAATATGGTTTCAAGTCATCCAATATAGTCTTAAAATGTTTAAAGAATAATGACAATAAATTATCGTTTTGAAGAGAGCAATTTATGATAAAAACTTATATGAATATAGCATGAGCATCCTATATCCAGAGATAACCCCTTACCAAATTACTAATAAGCTCTTTATCTTTGGAAAATCCACAATATGTACAATAAGATTAATAACAATCTTATGAGGATATTTTCTATAAACTGTATAAACATTAATGATTAACCATTAGTCATCACGTGCAGCTAGAGGGAAGAGTAGATAGAGCTGGATACTGAGTTATGAAGGCCTGTAAGCAAATACAGGAAGGCCTGAGTTCAAATTCTGCCTCAGGCATTTATCAGTTACAAGACCCTAGGCTTACCTTTACTGAGGCTCAGTTTTCTCATTTGTAAAACAGAGATAAAGAATAACACTTCTCCCACAGGACGGTTAAGAGGATAAAGCCAAATAACATACATAAAGCACTTTGTTAACTCTAAAGTGCTACAGAAATATTAACAATTCTTAACAAGTCAGGAAAGACAACTGCTGATAATTCTGCAGACCTCCATCACTGTTGCTAATTCAGCCTCAATGAATCTATTCTGCCCCCTTAACTAGACTAGAAACTCCTAGAAGGCATGACTCACCTCTCTAATTCTTGGGGGAGGAAGGGGCTTTTTAGTTTGGTTTGGTTTTTTGGCAAGGCAATTGGGGTTAAGTGACCTTGGCAGGATCCCACTTTTCAAAAGTGTCAAGTGTCCGGGGCCCGTGCTCTATATACTGTGTCACATCTCAAATTCTTCAGTATCACTTCGGGAACCAAGCACCATTCTAGATACACATATTTGTAGAATAAATGAACAATCAGGCATTACACTAGGGAAAAAAAAACAAGATGTGATGAGCTTAGTTGCCTTGTTTGAAATTCAAGGTTTATAAAATGACAACACTTATGGAATGACACATGAAGGTTATAAATAATTTGTATCAGAACACAACCTTAAACTTAACAGGTAATTAGCTTACACAATTGAAGGCTACAGAGAAACACAATTAACTAACTAATTAAATGTCCCTTGCCATGGGTGTTCTATAAAGTATGACCACCTCTTCAGAAAATAAATTCTATACACACATTCTGAGCTTGAGAGTAGGAATTGCCTAATGTTTTTCTTTGTTTCCAAAAAGCTTGGCACAATTTGTCGCACATAGTAGGCATTTAATATATGTTTACTGCAGTTAGACAGCACCAGTGGATAGTGCTGGGACCTGGAGTCAGAAAGACTCATCTTTCTGAGTTCAAATCCAGTCTCAGGTACTTAGTTACTTGACCCTGGGCAAGTCTCTTCACCCTGTTTGCCTCAGTTTTCCTCATCTATAAAATGATCTAGAAAAGGAAATGGCAAAACCATTTCATTATCTTGGCAAAGGCCAAGAAAATCCCAAATGGGGTCATGAAGAGTTGGACACAGCCAAATCACAACACTAACTGACTGACTTTATTATTAAAAGGATGTTAAATTAGGATTTTGTTTTTAATAGTTTAGTCATTAAATGTCTTCCAAATTTACTATAATTTTTTTTTTTTGCTTTTTGGAGGGCAATTGGGTTTAAGTAACTTGCCCAAGGTCACACAGCTAGGTTTTTATTTGTGTGTGCGTTAAGTGTCTGAGGCCGCATCCGAACTCAGGTCCTTCTGACTCCAGGGCCGACGCTCTACTTACTGCGCCACCTAGCTGCCCCTTACTATAATTTTTTATGGAGTACATATTCAAATAATTATAAAGGGGAAAATTATATAAATTAGTTCTAGATTTAGAAATAGGCAGATTATGTATCATCTATTTTTAACTATTGGTGAGTATAATTTTAGCTTTCCTTAAATTCATAGATTCACTAAAAATTCAGAAGACATTAAATCTGCATCCTTGTACAATTGTTCAGAATTATTTAAAATGGACCACTCCATATTCCAAAAGCTACAGGGTCTCTTTGATTCATGATGAATGTCACCAAATCCTGAGTTCGAGTACTGCCTCTGTCAAATGCAGGCTATATGACTGTCACTCATCACGTAATTTGTGAGTGAAAGATGTCATATGCCATACTGGTTCAAATCTGGACTTGGGAGTAGGAAGGATATGAGTTGAAATCCTGTCTCTTGGGGTGGCTAGGTGGCACAGTGAATAGAGTATTGGCCCTGGAGTCAGGAGGACCCAAGTTCAAATCTGGCCTCAGATACTTAACACTTACTATCTGTGTGATCTTGGGTAAGTCACTTAACCCCAACTGTCCTGCCCTCCCCCCTCAAAAAAAAAAAAAAGCAAAAAAAAAATTCCTATCTCTTATAGTTAGCATGTATTAGTAAGCTGTTTGCTCCAAGGCTCAGTTTCTTCGATTATGAAACAAGAGGCTTGGACTAGATGGATTCTGAGAACCCTTCTAGCTTTGTATTTATGATCACTGCTCCAAATCAGTTCTTGAAAACTATACAAGAGGAAGTCGCTGGGCACAATGGATAGAATACTGGGTCTGGAGTCAGGAAGACCTGAGTTCAAATCCAGCCTCCCACACTCTTACTAGCAGTGTGGTTGGACAGGTCTCTCTTTTTTTTTTTTTTTAAAGCAATTGGGGTTAAGTAACTTGCTCAAGGTTACACGGCTAGTCATTATTTATGCGTGGGTGCTCATTTTCTGAGGCCGGATCTGATCTCAGGTCATCCCAACTCCGAGGCCGGCACTCTTACTCACTGTGCCACCTAGCCGCCCCTTTAGGGCAATTGGGGTTAAGTAACTTGCCCAAGGTTACACAGCTAGGTTTTTGTTTGTGCAGATTAAGTGTCGGAGGCCGGCTCCGAACTCAGGTCCTTCTGACTCCAGGGCCAGCCCTCTATTCACTGCGCCACCTAGCCGCCCCTGGACAGGTAGGTCTCTTAACCCAGTGGTGTCAAACCTGAATAAAAAATAGACTGCTGTGGGCTACATATTGATTTAAATAACCACAAATTAAAGTTATTTATATTGTATTTTTATTTGTTTTGTTAAATATTGCCTAATTACATGTTAATTTATTTCCCTGGGAACTAGGAAATTTGGGGGACTATTTATTGCAGGTTTGACATTTCTGACTTACACTGCCTGCCTCAGCTTTCTCAACTGCAAAATAGAGAATAGTGTCTACTTCAAAGCATTGTTGTGAAGATCAAAGGAGATAATATTTGAAAAACTTATCACAGTGTCAGGCACATAGTAAGTACATAATAAATACCTATTGATAAAAAAAGCAAAAAAATTAAAAAATAAAAATAAATGTCTATTGACTGATTAATTGAGCAGTCACTGATTTGAACCAGAAGGGAGTTTCTTTACTGGGAATTCCTTACATCAATAAAGTTGCAAGTCCAACCAAAAAGAAAATACACTTTATATACATACAAGTATATGTGCATATGCTTATATGTTACATTTTTATAAATAATAAATTAATCAACTTTCCTTGAATCACATTTGAGAATGAATTTTAGGCAGAAATCTAAAAATTATCCAAGTGCCTCTCTTCTACAAATATATTAGTTACCTTTAGCAGCCAAGTCTTAAATGAAGAGACTTCTTTACATTTTAAATGAAAAACAAGAAGTTTAATATGACTTTTTCACACCAGCACTCTGTCATAGGAGAAGATATGATCTTTTAGTAATTAAGGTAACTTGTGTCAGTCATTATTATGGTGGGGATAAATAAAGCCAAAAATAACAATTAATTTTTCGAACTTTGAACATATGCTTCATGTCATAGCAAAAGCATAATTTTAACAATAAATGGAACCAAAAAGAGATCATACATACATATATAAATGCATGTGTGTATACATACACACACACACATATAAATCTGCCATTGATAATCTATTTGTGTAATCCTCGAATTTAAGAATAAATTGTCGATCTTTTTTTACAACTTAGAATCCTATAATACATATCTTTCACAAATGAGATATTAAGAATTTATGAAAGCGGACTAATCAGACTATATTTGTCAATTAATTGTTTTAAAAAACTGGGCAAATTTTTTCAAGGTCTTTTTTATCAAACACATCTCAAAACCTATACAAAATGGCATTTCCTTCTTTTTAACAAGCTTTCCTATCTTTAGATTAGTCACCTTTATAAGTGAATTCTATAGTTAAATGGTGATAATAATAAAAAAAAACCACTGCCATGAATTTATAATTCAATTATTGAATTAACGTAATTCTCCTAAGACCAATTTCATTTACAGCTTAAAAAGTAATTGTCACATTTTATTGGAATTCCAGAATCTAGATTTTTTTAAAAATAAAATGATTCTAAAGAAAATATGGTAGAAATAAAAATATATTGTTTAACATATGATTTCTATTCTACATATTTTTATAATATCTATTTCTCCATTAAATATTCTGACAGTATTCGGGCATTCTCAGAAAATGATGTGGTTAGATATCTGACTAAAAACAAAAGTGAGAATTGCCCAGACATGCTGTACAAGCCAAGTGGGAAAAGAACAAACTATGTAAATATTAAAGATTACATTTCCTAATTTCTTCCCTACAATAATCAAAGAAGCAATGATAATGAGTTGTGTTCTCATATAGAAAATAAACCAAAAACAAAAAAACTAAAACAAGTCTGCAAGAGCTAAATTTAAGTAAAGCAAAACATCCATCAAGATTTAAAAAGATCTGCCATACTTAATATTTATACCTTCCCAATATTTGTTTCTTAAGTTATAAGACATTTTTATTCCACTGTGTGTTTAAGTGTGAAGTATTTTACAGGTGTGCACAAACATTCAATTCCAACTCTGTAAATAAAAGCACCTATTTTCCCCCTAATAACCTTCAGAGGACAAATCCCAGTGCATGGTGTGAATCTACCCTACCTGCCCCTCCCAGCCTTATCAACTCGATTTACATTCTAGAGAAAACTGCTAAACTCAATTTTGATTAAAATGATAAAAAAAAAAAACATTAGATCTTTGAGAAGGAGTAAGGTATCTCTCTCTAGGGAAAAATATGCAAATCTTAGAAACTGAGAAAAACACAAAGTAGACATCAGACATTCAAGGTATTCCCCTAATTCCGCACAGTCTCTCTTCTCTTTAGAAATCAATCATCTACCCTAAAGAATTAAGATCACTCAAGTTGCCCCTCTAAGACTTTGTAAGCTTCTGACAGAGGATGATCAGAGAACAAGTAGTTTTACTAATTATTACTATGATGATAGTGTACTGGGGGAGGGGAAGAGAAGGGATCAGCAGGCCAGCTTTTGGGAAACCTGACTTAGGGAAAGCTAATAGTTAAACTACATGTACTCACCAACCAACACTCCTTATGCCAAAATCTTCACTACTGACCCTAGCTGTGTAGGTGCCATCTGCAAAGGCCGTCGTTTGGCCTTAAAAATCTTTGACTCGGTTGAATTTCAGTACATAAACATAGGGGGTACAAAGAGAAGATGAATCCGGTCTCTGTGGCTTCACGTGCTCTGCTCATTTCCCCCTGAGAATGTGATCTTCTCTGCTTTTGCTTCAGGAGAGAAGTATTCTACTTCTATAAGAAGTTGCTGACCTCCTTCTTCCCTGCAAGTGGTGTCAAGAGGAGAAATAAAAGGATTTTCCCTAAAAAATATTTTCTTAGCTCTCTTCCTTTTCCTACAGTATATAGTGGGAGGAGGGAATGCAGTAGAACAAAGCTCTGGGTTTCTGGAAGAGAAGAGCAAGAAATGCAGATGTTCCTATGCTAGAACAATAATGATACTAAACTTGGCTATCAAATGTATAATCCTAAACTACACCACTAAGCAGAATAAGAAAAGGACTCTTGCAACTAAGTGATGGAGAACCATATAGTATAACATGTGCCAGACTTAAAAATCATAGTACCTAGGTTTGAATTCCAAATCTTCCACTTAACTACCTGTGTGACCTTGGACAGGTGAACTTAACCTCTCTGGGCCTCAGTTTCTTCACTTGTAAAATTTGGAGGTTGGATGAGATGGCCTTTAAGGTCTTGTGTAGTTCTAGACTTTTGATTCTATTTATCTTGTGCTTCTAATTAGACACAGAAATCTAGTTTCTGGAATCAAATTGGGCTATCGATCTGGAGAGAATACAAGAAGGCAATACATCCTATCCTTAATGACTTTAAAAGCAATTTTATATTCCTTTCAGATAGCACCTTTCTAATTCCAGAGGACAGGAACATCTTCCTATCTGCATGTCTCTCCCCTTGGAAACAAATCTGATTCCTACAGTGGATCAGAAGCTACCAAGAACGCCTATGAAATCTGCCTCACAGAGTTACTGCAGGGATCAAGATGGTGTAAAGCGCTTCATAAACTTTAAAGCATGATATAAATGCCAGTTTTTCTTCTTCTTCTTACTAGAAAGCCTGGTTGTTTTACATGACACTTAGAACTGATACAGAGCTTTCAGAACCACACAAGAGGATGGCAAAAATGTGTTCTTCTCCTTAGAACTGAAAGTCAGAATAAATTCACTTCACCAAAAAGCTTTACAAAAACTAAGGACATTAAACAATGCAACGTTCAGACTGTCAGATCCATCCCCCGCTGTGTGCAGGTGAGGTAACTCAGACTCAGACTCGGAAGGCTCAAGAGACTTGCCCCCAGTTATACAGGGAGTGTAACTGGTGGAGATGGGATTTGAACAGATGTCCCTTGACTACAAATCCAAAGCCCTCTTTATCTCTTCATCAAGTTTAAAACAATAATTATCTGAGGCCAGATTTGAACTCAGAAAGATGAATCTTCCTGACTCCAGGCTTGGTGTTCCATCCACTGCACCACTAACCCATCATTTAATGCTCTGGTAAGTTCCTAAATGGTTATCAGGTTGCAAGAATGCTTATTTCCCTCAAAAAAACGTAAGTAATCTTTCACTAGGTTGGATTACAAAATCTGGCTTAGCATAGGGAAAGACCCTTACATTTTTCCCATCACTTTTCACTCCGCTGCCCATCCTAGGATTTCCTCATGTACTAATTAAACCAGGTCCTACACCAAGACAAAAAGACACGGGGTTCAAGGCAGCAACAGGTTGTATTTCTGTTATTGACGGACAGCATAAGTAAATATTGAGAGCATCCAAAGAAATGCTATAATTTTTTTAGATCTAGCAATGAATGAAGAACTACTAAGAAAGGAAACACACATTAATTGTCTACTATGTACCAGGCACTATGCTAAGAGTGTTATAAATGCTTTCTTATTTGAGCTGGTTAGATATCATTATTATCGCCATTTTATAGTCAAGGAAACGGAGGTTAAGTAACTTTCTCAGAATCACACTGCTAGTTGGGTATCTGAGGCTAGATTTGAACTTGTCTTCCTGACTCAAGGCAGACCATGCTATCCACTCTACCACCAAGCTGCTTTATTCTAAAGTATGAGACCTACATAAAGGAATTGTTCTCATGACAGGAAACCATGGACCTTTATAACAGTGAAGTAAACAAGTCATAAAATTACTTTAACAAAATGATGGAATTAAAAATTAGAAGTGGCGTCAAAATTATTTTTATAGATGGTGAAACTAAGAGGCAAAGTAAAAAAAAGGTTTAAATCATTCATGTGTTAGTTACTTCTAAAAGTTTCCATTTAAAATTCTAGTGACTATTTTTAAATTATGAAAATAAAGAGATAAGTTTCATTTCTTTGTAACAAGAACACTTATTTCTGCTTTAATAAATGGTTAGATCATAGGACTACTTGTTTAGTATAACACTACCCTGTTATAAGGATTTAGGAAGACCTGGATGTAACAGGACCTTAGATTCTAAACTAAATTTTAATTTCTTTTATTTTTCAGTCCTCCAAGTTCTTCCTGTTCTTGGATGGCTATCATATAATGGAGATCAAGTATCTAGCCTCCTCCCAGCACCCCTCTCCTTGTCATTTCTGTTCTTAAAATTCTAAGTGTTGGGGCAGCTAGGTGGTGCAGTGAGTAAGAGCGCCAGCCTCGGAGTTGGGATGACCCAAGATCAAATCCGGCCTCAGAAAATGAGCACCCACACACAAATAATGACTAGCCGTGTAACCTTGAGCAAGTTACTTAACCCCAATTGCTTAAAAAAATAAATAAGTAAAATTCTAAGTGTTTACATTTAGAAAAACTGTTCTTTTAATATTCATTCAAAAAATTCTTATAGTCCTCAGCTTGGTCTGTGCCCTTTATTTTAAATATTAAATATACATCATCATTCAATGAAATGGTAACTCTGAGGAAATAACTTTGTAGTGCTTAAAGCACTATGTAAAAATTTCAAATAATCATAGACCTAATCATAGCAATATCTCATCCTTATTATTTAAGTTCAAGTGGAAACTGTTCTTGAACAGGTCACTATCCTGCTATTAATGCTTTTATGTTTGATATTCTTACTATCATTGCCTAGGTAGATAAAATCACTGCTTTTTGTAATTGAATAAATATATGAGATATAAGCTCATCTTCAGTTGGGTCACTGAAAGCATCTTCCTATTTCCATGTGGTTTTGACTTTTTTCATTACATTTCTATATTCTGAAAGTTGTTGTTCCCCCACCCCCTTCCTTACAGTTTAAAGATTTGGCATGAGGTTATCTACTTTTTAAAAATGTATTCTTTAATTGTTCTGCCTCAATGTAGAATCTGATAATGCCTTGGTTCTAATACAGTTCATTTATTGATTTCTCAAGGATATTTTGGAGTCTCTATTTGTAACATAAGAATGTGTGCCCCATTAGTTTAGTTTGTGAAAGACAGTGAATTTGCAGAATTACTTTGGCCATTGCTAAGGCCTTGCTAAGTAGGCACTAAATTTTTGCAATCTACAGTGCGCCATTACACAGGTTCTACTATTTCCTTACATAATCTGCATTGATCAGTAAATCATCCTTCCTTAAGGATAAAACCTCTCTGTAATTCCTGGTGATGATGACCTGGACCGGAATCACTGTTCCTATAAACAAATCCCCATGACTCAGCCATTGGTTCAATTTTCTGTCATTAACATATTTAGTGTGCAGCTCCTGTGAATGTTGCCCATAGAGGGTCTTTCAATCTACTCTGGCATCTTGGTCACATCATAAGCTCTCTCTGAAGGGGAATCACTTCCAGTAACATGCAGCCAATCCAGCAGCACCGAACCACTGCCGTTTTTTCCCATTACTTGGTGCAGTGATGTGTCTGTCCCTGTCCCAAAAGCATTTCTTTAAAAAAAAATTGTTTAACCTGGAAAGACTTACATGAACTGATGCTTAGTGAAGTGAGCACAACAGAAGAACACTAGACACAGTAACAGAAACATTGTGCAAGATTCAACTATGATAGACTTAGTTCTTCTCAACAATATGTTGATCCAACACAATTCCAAAAGACTCATGGAAAATGCTATCCATGGGCGGAGCCAAGATGGCAGAGTAGAAACAGCACTTCCGGGGGCGGAGCCAAGATGGCGGAAAGGAAGCAGTAACCTCGCTGAGCTCCTCTGTCACTAAGTCCAAAAGGGTAAATCTGAGCGGATTCCGGAGTGACGGAGCCCAGTGGAAGACAGAGTGTGGCAGAATCCATCACAGGAGGTTGCCCAGAGTGCCCGCACAGGTCGAGCGCAGAGCGCGTGGGGTCTGCACAGCTCAGACCTAAGAGCAGGCAAGCAGACTACACCAGAGAGAGAAAAAGCCCCAGCCTGCAGACTTACCAAGGACGAATCGCAGTCATCTCGCAGAGGGAACGGATCATTGGAGCCAGGTAGGAGAATCGGGCCCCCAGTGGAGAGAGTGGCTTCTCAGGCTGCATTCAGCCCCCAGCCTGGAAATTTAGAAACTGCCTGCCTGTATGATACAGGGGCTGGAATGGCAAAGTAAATTCTAGCTGCTCCGATCCTCCCATCCCTCCTTCATGAAGCAGAAAACCCAAAGATAAGTCTCCCACCCAGACTGAAATCCCAAGTTAATGGAAATAGCCTCAGGCTTGAGAATCTCCAAGAAAGGGTGTAACTGAGACAGCCAGGAATCTGAAGAGAAGAGAGGGAGGGGACCCAACTAGCCCCACCTCACCTCACCAACAAAAGCCTACTTATAGCCCAGGGGTATAGAGGCAGAAATCTGAAGTGGTCAGACTCAACCCCACCTACACATCTACATTCCTCACTGACTTCCCTGACTTAGCCATAAACTAGCCACCCAGAGGTATTCAAAGTCAAGGATCAGGCCCCAAACTCATAGCCTGAGACACTAAGAAACAGGAAGTCACAATGGGAAGGAAGGAAGCTGAAAAGGAGAAGGGGAAGGCAAGAAAGTCTATTCGAGCATACTATGTAGGGCAAGAACAACAAAACACACAGGACAATATAGACTCTCTGCCCACACCAGAGACCACAGAAGGAAACATGATCTGGTCTCAAGCCCAAATAGCATTCCTGGAGGAGCTTAAGAAAAATTTTAAAGACCAAATCAGGGAGGCAATGACCAACTTGGAAAAAGAAAATACCTCCCTAAAAAAGGAACTTCAAAAACTTATTGAAGACCATAATTCACTAAAAATTAGATACAACCAAACTGAAACTCAGAACTCTATGATGCAGCAGGAGTCAATCGAAAAAAACAAGATGATCGAAAAATTGCAAGAAAATGTAAAATATCTCACTGGAAAAATAACTGACCTAGAGAACAGATCCAGGAGAGACAACCTAAGAATTATTGGTCTACCAGAAAGCCATGATGAGAAAAGCAGTCTAGACAACATCCTCCAAGAGATTGTCAAAGAAAACTGTCCTGAGGTCCTGGAATCAGAAGATAAAATAGCTATTGATAGAATTCACCGGACTCCTCCTGAAAGAGATCCCAAACTGAAAACTCCAAGAAATATAGTAGCCAAATTCCAGAATTATAAGATTAAAGAAAAAATTCTACAAGCAGCCAAAAAGAAACAATTCAAATATCGAGGAACTACAGTTAGGATCACACAGGACCTAGCAGCTTCTACATTAAAAGAGCGGAGGGACTGGAATTTGATATTTCGTAGGGCAAGAGAGCTAGGACTACAACCAAGGATTAACTACCCGGCAAAACTGAGCATAATCTTTCAGGCAAGGAGATGGACGTTTAATGAAGTAAGGGACTTCCAGACTTTCCTAATGAAAAAGCCAGAGCTCAATGGAAAATTTGATCTCCAATTACAAGACTCCAGAAGAACATAAAAAGGTAAACAAGGGTAACATAGACTCACACATGCAGAAGTGCACATACCCACACCCACAAACACAAGCTCATTACTTGGGATGCAACAAGAGCAAAATGTTCACATCCCTATATGTGGAGCTGATAACTGTCAATATTTGAAATCTCTATGATTATCATGACCTGCAAAAGGGTTATACTTAGAGGGTGTGGGTATGAATGCACTAACATGGAGTCAAAAAAAAAAAGACTATTAAGGGGATCAATGGTACTGTAATGGGAAAAAGGAAAGGATGAGCTAGGAAAAGGTAAAATATGCCATCTGAAGAGGCATCAAAACACACTATAGAAGAAGGGAAAGTAAGAGGGAGAGGAACATCATTTAAACACTATTCTCACTGGTTCTGGTTCAAAGAAGGATCAAATTAATCAGTGAAGTTTAAGAATCTAACGTGAATAGACACATAAATTCATTAAATAGAGGAATTGGAGGGAGGGAGAGGAGCATTGTTTGAAATTTACTCTCATTGGTTTGGAATCAAACGGGGAGTAATTTACTCTGATAAGTATAAAAATTTGTTGTGTCCTATAGATAGTGGGAGGGTAAGGGGGGGGGTGAAAAGGAGGAGACTAAAGGGAGGGATTATAAGGGAGGGAAATAGTAGTAAGGGGAGAGGGTAAGTTAAGAAGGGGGGTCACTGGGTGGGAACACTGAGGGAGGGGGTGGTCAAAAGGGAAAACTTCAAGGAGGGGAAGGGAGAAGGAAGAAACAAAAACATAAACAGGGGAGGGAATAGGATGGAAGGGAAGAGACAGATAGTCATCATTACTGTGAATGTGAATGGGATGAACTCTCCCATAAAACAGAGGAGGATAGCAGAATGGATTAAAAACCATAATCCTACAATATGCTGTCTTCAAGAAACACATTTGAAACAAAGGGATACCCACAGGGTAAAGGTAAAAGGTTGGAGTAAAATTTATTATGCCTCAGCTAAAGTAAAAAAAGCAGGGGTAGCAATACTTATCTCAGATAAAGCAAAAGCAAAAATAGATCTAATTAAAAGAGATAAGGAAGGAAACTATATCCTACTAAAAGGCACCATTGAGAATGAAGCAATATCACTACTTAATATATATGCACCAAGTGGTATAGCATCCAAATTCCTAGAGGAGAAGTTAAAGGAATTAGAGGAAGAAATAGATAGCAAAACTATACTAGTGGGGGACCTTAATCTCCCCCTCTCTGAACTCGATAAATCTAACCTCAAATAAACAAGAAAGAAGTTAAGGAGGTGAATTGAATCTTAGAGAGACTAGATATGATGGATCTCTGGAGAAAACTGAATGGGGAAAAAAAGGAATTTACTTTCTTCTCAGCAGTGCATGGTACATACTCAAAAATAGACCATGTACTAGGGCATAAAAACCTCACAATCCAGTGCAGAAAGGCAGAAAAACTAGCAAGCGCATCATTCTCAGATCATGATGCAATAAAAATTATATGCAATAAAGGGCCATGGAAAGATAGACTAAAAACTAATTGGAAACTAAACAATTTAATCCTAAAAAATTGGTGGGTCAAAGAAGAAATTATAGAAACAATCAATAATTTCATTCAAGAGAATGATAATAATGAAACAACATACCAAAATTTGTGGGATGCACTAAAGGCAGTTCTCAGGGGAAGTTTTATATCCCTGAGTGCATACTTAATTAAAGCAGAGAGAAGGGAGGTCAGTGAATTGGACATGCAATTGAAAAAGCTAGAAAAAGAACAAATTGAAAATCCCCAATTTAGTACTAAATTAGAAATACTGAAAACCAAAGGTGAGATTAATAAAATTGAAATTAAGAAAACCATTGAATTAATAAATAAAACCAAGAGCTGGTTTTATGAAAAAATCAACAAAATTGATAGACCCTTAGTCAATATGATAAAAAAAAGAAAGAAGAAAACCAAATTATGAGTATCAAAAATAAAAAGGGTGAATCTACCTCCAATGAAGAGGAAATAAAAAAAAATAATGAGGAATTATTTTTCCCAATTGTATGCACAAAAATATTACAATCTTAGTGAAATGGATGAATATTTGCAAAATCACAAATTGCCCAGATTAACTGAACAGGAAGTGAATTACCTAAATAACCCCATCTCAGAAAAAGAAATCAAACAAGCCATCAATGAACTCCCTAGGAAAAAATCTCCAGGGCCAGATGGGTTCACTAGTGAATTCTATCAAACATTTAAAGAACAATTGATTCCAATACTCTGCAAACTATTTGGGAAAATTAGTGAAGAAGGAGTCCTACCAAACTCTTTCTATGACACAAATATGGTACTGATTCCTAAATCAGGAAGAGATAAAACAGAAAAAGAAAATTATAGACCAATTTCCCTCATGAATTTAGATGCAAAAATTCTAAATAAAATATTAGCCAAAAGACTCCAACAACTTATCACAAAAATAATACACCCTGATCAGGTAGGATTCATTCCAGGAATGCAAGGATGGTTTAATATTAGGAAAACCATCAAGATAATTGAGCATATCAACAACAAAACTAGCAAAAACCACAT